>CM038146.1:118471209-118645150 GCA_021437245.1 Aegilops speltoides | reverse complement strand
TTGATTGTAGATAGATGGCTCGTCTTTGTTGTTCCGTTGAATTTTAATGCGTTCCTTGAGAAAGCAAAGTTGAAAGATGATGGTAGCAATTACACGGACTGGGTCCGTAACGAGAGGATTATCCTCATTGCTGCACGAAAGAGTTACGTCTGGATGCACCACTAGGTGCCAGGCTCTGCTAATGCAACTGCAGATGTTATGAGCGTCTGGCGAGCAAAGTGATGACTACTCTATAGTTCATGTGTGCCATGCTTTACGGCTTAGAACCGGGACTTCAACGGCGTTTTGAGCGTCATGGAGCATATGAGATGTTCCAGAGTTGAAGTTGATATTCCAACAGAATGCCCGGATTGAGAGATATGAAGTCTCCAATAAGTTCTATAGCTGCAAGATGGAGGAGAATAGTTACATTAGTGAGCATATACTCGTAATGTCCGGGTACTACAATCACTTGACACAATTGGGAGTTAATCTTCCGGATGATTGTGTCATTGATGAATTCTCAATCACGCCACCAAGCTACAAATGCTTCGTGATGAACTATAATATGCAAGGGTTAGTAAAGACTATACCGAGCTCTTCGCAATGCTAAAGGCTGCGGAGGTAGAAATCAAGAAGGAGCATCAAGTGTTGATGGTTAATAAGACCACTAGTTTCAAGAAGAAAGGCAAAGGGAAGAAGAAGGAATCTCAAGAAGAACAGCAAGCAAGTTGCTGCTCGGAGAAGAAACCCAAGTCGGCCCTAAACCTGAAATCGAGTGCTTCTCCGCAAGCGATCGGTCCTTTGAAGCGGAACTGCCCCAAGTATTTGGCGGATAAGAAGGATGGCAAGGTGAACAAAGGTATATGTGATATACATGTTATTGATGTGTACCTTACTAGAGCTCGTAGTAGCACTGGTATTTGATACTGGTTCTGCTGCTAATATTTGCAACTCAAACAGGACTACGATTGCTTAACTCGGCAAAGGACGAGGTGACGATCTGGCGTGAGAAATGGTTCCAAAGTCGATGTGATCGCGGTCGGCACGCTACCTCTACATCTACCTTGGGATTAGTTTTAGACCTAAATAATTGTTATTTGGTGCTGCGTTGAGCATGAACATTATATCTGATCTTGTTTGATGCGAGACGGTTATTCATTTAAATCGAGAGAATAATGGTTGTTCTATTTATATGAGTAATATCTTTTATGGTCATGCACCCTTGAGGAATGGTCTATTTTGATGAATCTCGATAGTAGTGATACACATATTCATAATGTTGAAATCAAAAGATGCAGAGTTGATAATGATAGTGCAACTTATTTGTGGCAATCGCCGTTTAGGTCATATCGGTGTAAAGCGCATGAAGAAACTCCATCTTGATGGACTTTTGGAGTCACTTGATTATGAATCACTTGGCACTTGCGAACCGTGCCTCATGGGCAAGATGACTAGAACACCGTTCTCGGTACTATGGAGAGAGCAACAGATTTGTTGGAAATCATACATACAGATGTATGTGGTCCGATGAATGTTGAGGCTCGTGGCGGATATCGTTATTTTCTCACCTTCACAGATGACTTAAGCAGATATGGGTATATCTACTTAATGAAACATAAGTCTGAAACGTTTGAAAAGTTCAAAGAATTTCAGAGTGAAGTTGAAAATCATCGTAACAAGAAAATTAAGTTTCTACGATCTGATCGTGGAGGTGAATATTTGAGTTACGAGTTTGGTCTACATTTGAAACAATGCGGAATAGTTTCACAACTCACGCCACCCGGAACACCACAGCGTAATGGTGTGTCCGAACGTCGTAATCGTACTTTACTAGATATGGTGCGATCTATGATGTCTCTTACAGATTTACCGCTATCGTTTTGGGGTTATGCTCTAGAGACGGCCGCATTCACACTAAATAGAACACCGTCGAAATCCGTTGAGACGACACCTTATGAACTGTGGTTTAGCAAGAAACCAAAGTTGTCGTTTCTTAAAGTTTGGGGATGCGATGCTTATGTGAAAAAGCTTCAACCTGATAAGCTCGAACCCAAATCGGAGAAATGTGTCTTCATAGGATACCCAAAGGAGACAGTTGGGTACACCTTCTATCACAGATCCGAAGGCAAGACATTCGTTGCTAAGAATGGATCCTTTCTAGAGAAGGAGTTTCTCTCGAAAGAAGTGAGTGGGAGGAAAGTGGAACTTGATGAGGTAATAGTACCTTCTCCCTTACTTGAAAGTAGTTAAATCGCAGAAAACGGTTTCGAGACACCTACACCAAGTAGTGAGGAAGTTGATGATGTTGATCATGAAACTTGAGATCAAGTTACTTCAGAACCTCGTAGATCAACCAGAGTAAGATCCGCACTTGAGTGGTACGGTAATCCTGTTCGGAAATCATGCTACTAGATCATGATGAACCTACGAACTATGAAGAAGCGATGGTGAGCCCAGATTCCAAAAATGGCTTGAGGCCATGAAATCGAGATGGGATCCATGTATGAAAACAAAGTATGGACTTTGGTTGACTTGCCCGAGGGTCGGCAAGCAATAGAAAACAAGTGGATCTTCAAGAAGAAGACCGACGACGGTAATATTATCGTCTATAAAGCTCGACTTATGCAAAAGGTTTCGACAAGTTCAAGGGATTGACTACGATGAGACATTCTCACCAGTGGCGATGCTTAAGTCCGTCCGAATCATGTTAGCAATTGCCGCATTTTATGATTATGAAATTTGGCAAATAGATGTAAAGACTGCATTCTGAATGGATTTACGGAAGAAGAGTTGTATATGATGCAACCGAAGGTTTTATCGATCCAAAGGGAGCTAACAAAGTGTGCAAGCTCCAGTGATCCATCTATGGACTGGTGCAAGCATCTCGGAGTTGGAATAAACGCTTTGATAGTGTGATCAAAGCATTTGGGTTTGTACAGACTTTTGGAGAAGCCTGTATTTACAAGAAAGTGAGTGGGAGCTCAGAGCATTTCGATATTATATGTAGATGACATATTGCTGATCGGAAATGATATAGAATTTCTGGATAGCATAAAGGGATACTTGAATAAGAGTTTTTCAATGAAAGACCTCGGTGAAGCTGCTTACATATTGGGCATTAAGATCTATAGAGATAGATCAAGGCGCTTAATTGGACTTTCACAAAGCACATACCTTGACAAAATTTTGAAGAAGTTCAAAATGGATCAAGCAAAGAAAGGGTTTTTGCCTGTGTTACAAGGTGTGAAGTTGAGTCGACTCAATGCCCGACCACTGCGCAAAGATAGAGAGAAAATGAAAGATGTTCCTATGCTTCAGCCATAGGCTCTATCATGTATGCAATGCTGTGTACCGACTGATGTGTGCCTTGCTATAAGCCTAGCAGGGAGGTACCAAAGTAATCCAGGAGTGGATCACTGGACAGCGGTCAAGAACATCCTGAAATACCTGAAAAGGACTAAGGATATGTTTCTCGTATATGGAGGTGACAAAGAGCTCATCGTAAACAGTTACGTTGATGCAAGCTTTGACACTGATCCGGACGATTCTAAATCGCAGACGGATACGTATTTACACTAAACGGAGGAGCTGTCAGTTGGTGCAGTTCTAAACAAAGCGTCGTAGCGGGATCTACATGTGAAGCGGAATACATAGCAGCTTCGGAAGCAGCTAATGAAGGAGTCTGGATGAAGGAGTTCATATCCGATCTAGGTGTCATACCTAGTGCATCGGGTCCAATGAAAATCTTCTGTGACAATACTGGAGCAATTGCCTTAGCGAAGGAATCCAGATTTCACAAGAGGACCAAGCACATCAAGAGACGCTTCAATTCCATCCGGACTTAGTCCGTGGGAGACATAGAGATTTGCAAGATACATACGGATCTGAATGTTGCGAGACTGCTTGACTAAGCCTCTTCCACGAGCAAAACATGATCAGCACCAAGACTCCATGGGTGTTAGAATCATTACTATGTAATCTAGATTATTGACTCTAGTGCAAGTGGGAGATCAAGGAAATATGCCCTAGAGGCAATAATAAAGTTATTATTTATTTCCTTATTTCATGATAAATGTTTATCATTCATGCTAGAATTGTATTAACCGGAAACATGATACATGTGTGAATGCATAGACAAAACAACATGTCACTAGTATGCCTCTACTAGACTAGCTTGTTAATCAAAGATGGTTATGTTTCCGACCATGAACAAGGAGTTGTTATTTGATTAACAAGGTCACATCATTAGTAGAATGATCGATTGACATGACCCATTCCCTTAGCTTAGCACACGATCGTTTAGTATGTTGCTACTGCTTTTATCCATGACATATACATGTTCCTGTAACTATGAGATTATGCAACTCCGTTTACGGAGGAACACTTTGGTGCTACCAAACGTCACAACGTAATCGGGTGATTATAAAGGAGTACTACAGGTGTCTCCAAAGGCAGATGTTGGGTTGGCGTATTTCGAGATTAGGTTTTGTCACTCCGATTGTCGGAGAGGTATCTCTGGGCCCTCTCGGTAATGCACATCATGAAGCCTTGCAAGCACTACAACTAATGAGTTAGTTGTGAGATGATGTATTACGGAACGAGTAAAGAGACTTGCCGTAACGAGATTGAACTAGGTATTGGATACCGACGATCGAATCTCGGGCAAGTAACATACCGATGACAAAGGAACAACGTATGTTGTTATGCGGTCTGACCGATAAAGATCTTCGTAGAATATTTAGGAACCAATATGGGCATCCAGGTCCCGCTGTTGGTTATTGACCGTGAATAGTTCTAGGTCATGTCTACATTGTTCTCGAACCGTAGGGTCCGCACGCTTAAGGTTTCGATGGCGGTTATTATGAGTTTATGTATTTTGATGTACCGAAGAAGTTCGAGTCCCGGATGTGATCACGGACATGACGAGGAGTCTCGAAATGGTCGAGACATAAAGATTGATATATTGAAGCCTATGTTTGGAGTTCGGGATGGTTCCGGCGAAAACGGAATTCTGAGTACCGGAGGTTACCGGAACCCCGGGTAAATGGGCCTCGGTGGGCCTCGAGGGAGAAGAGGAGGGCCGGCCAGAGGTGGCAGCGCCTCTCCCCCCAGTCCGAATAGGACAAGGAGGGGGGCGCCTCTCCTCTTCCCTCCCCCAATCCTATTCCAACTAGGAAGGGGAGTCCTACTCGGTGGGAGTAGGACTCCTCCCAGCCCCTAGCTAGGCCGGCCGGCCTCCCCTCCCTCCTTATATATACGGGGCAGGGGGCACCTTGGAACACACAAGTTTGATCTTTAGATCGTTCCTTAGCCGTGTGCGGTGCCCCCTCCACCATATTCCACCTCGGTTATACCGTCATGAAGCTTAGGCGAAGCCCTGCGCCGTGAAACATCAAGATCGTCCACCACGCCGTCGTCTTGACGGAACTCTCCTCGACACTCGGCTGGATCGAGTCGAGGGACGTCATCGAGCTGTCGTGTGTCAAGAACTCGGGCGTCGGATAACGGCGCCGGGATCGGTCGGATCGCGAGGAGAACGTACGACTACTTCCTCTACGTTGTGATCGCTTCCGCTTCGGGTCTACAAGGGTATGTGGACAACACTCTCCCCTCTCGTTGCTATACATCACCATGATCTTGCGTGTGCGTAGGAAATTTTTTGAAATTACTACGTTCCCCAACATCCCTGTAGGTATCTCACCGGACAGAAGGTTGTTTGAGAGATTAAGAGAGCTCAGGAACATCAAGTTTGACATGCTAGGAGGAATAGGACCAGATAGTTTGTTCCAAGAGAGGTCAAGCGATTCTAACAACTTTAGATTGCCAATGTCCTTGGGGATACCACCAGACAGATAATTCCTTGAAATATTTAGCATTTGGATGCCTCTAAGTTTTGTCAACTCTGAAGGGATTTCACCGGAGAGAGAATTGCCAGAGAGATCGATGCCAGTCACAAATGCATCTCTTCCTTGGAAGGTGTACTCCTGTCCTATCCAAATTGTGTTCATGCTGCCATCATAGGAAGATCTATACCCGGTAGATTGTATTTTGATTGTAATAACTGGCTGCATCATGGATGTCTGTTTCATCAAGGAGGAGTTTACGAAACTTTCGGGTATGGAACCTGAAAAATTATTTTCAGCTAGATCAAGTAGTTGCAGATGAGAGAGTTGTGATAGCTGCCAAGGAATACTTCCATTGAACAAGTTTGATCGCAGTCCAAGGAACCTCAGCAAAGGATTGCTTTCCCCTATCCACTGAGGAATTGGCCCAGAAATCATATTGTTCCCAAGATCCAAAATAACAAGGCTTTTGAAGTTCATTATCACTGATGGAAAGCAACCTGTGAACCTGTTGTTTGACAAGTGCAGAAATTTTAGTGAAGAGTTGTGGTGTGTCGAGGTTGGAACTTCCCCAGCAAAAGCATTGCTTGACAGATCCAAGGATTGTAGTTTTTTCAAGTTCCACAAGCAACCAGGGAGATCTCCAACCATTTGATTGTGCGATAGATCCAGGAGTTGCAGACTTGTTAGGGTACAATAGGCAGACAACGATTCTCCAAAGAAGCTGATATTCTTGGTCACCTTGACAACTGGCAACTGATTGTTGTTGACATTAGGAATGATACCTGTAAACTTGTTGCCAGACAAGTTGAGAACAAGAAGTTATACCGACAAGATGGCTGCAGGAAACTCACCCTCAAGATGGTTGGCGCTGATGTCAAGGTATGTAAAAAATCGTAAATTGCTGAGACTAAGTGTTACCATTCCAGTAAGGTGATTCTTGGCCAAATTCACCATTTCTAAGTTTGTCATGTTTCCCATCCCCATAGGGATCGAGCCAGTCAAGTTGTTTCTGGAGAGGCTGAGAACAGATACCACGAGCCAATTGCTGATTTGCGCTGGGATGCTTCCAACTAATAAGTTGTTTGTAACATTGAATATCTTAAGGTTTGTCCAGTTTGTAAACATCTCTGAGGGGATGGCACCATTGATATTGTTGTCCCCTACACTGAAATATGACATTTGTTGCATCCTGGCAAAAGATGGTGGCAAGCTTCCAAATAAATGATTCTCTTCCAGTAACATGTACTCGAGACTAGTAAGGTTCGCCAGCTCATGTAGAAGAGTAGAAACCAAATCAGCATCAATTATATCGAGAATCTGGAGGGAATGGAGCTCCCCGAGTGAGGCAGGGATTGACCAGCCAAGTGGGTTGTTGTAAAGGATTAGCCATCGCAATGCTGACATCATACCAAACTCCTCTGGAATTCCTCTCGTGAGATTATTTGTCTCAAGATATAGTTCCGTGAGCTTCCGGAGGCTTGAGAATGAGCGAGGTATCGAGCCAGAGAATCCATTAGCGGACAGATCCAGGTACCTCAACCTTGGGACCATTTCCGGCAATGAATCTGGTAACGGCCCTGAGAAGGCGTTAGCTGATAAATCGAGGTCTCTCATCCCCACATTTGTGGAGTTGATAATGAATTGTGGGAAGGCACCACTGAGATTATTATTAGCTAAGGATAAGAACTTCAAACTGGACATAGGTAAGAAGTTGGCATGTTCTGGGTTGCTCAAGCGGTTATTTCCCAAATCTAACTTTAAAATCACTGGGAGGTGACTGAGTTGGTAGGGGATGGCACCAACAAGATTGTTATAGCTCAAGTCGAGAATAGTAAGTGTGATTAACAGGGAGATGTTTGCCGGGACCATACCAACAAGGTTGTTGCTGTTGAGGTTGAGCACTGTGAGGTTCTGGAGCGCTGGAGAGTATAAGGCGTGAAGCGTACCATGGAGCCCCGCGTTGGGAAGGTGGAGCTCGGTAACATGTCCGGCAGCATCACTGTTGAGGTTTATGCTCATTTTTTAGTAAAGTTAATCACAACTATTTTTTCTTCTATTTATTTTTGAGTAGTTTTTATATAGTTTTTTTCTTTTCTGCTATATTTATTTTTTTCTATTTATTTCTGAGTTGTAATAAGTCATTAAAAATAAAAAAGAGGCGCAATGCTCGTTAATTAGCTTCAAGCCTTTCGGAATAGTGTAAATTGCACTGCACATAGCTCCGTGCAGTCTACCATATTCCTCAAGGCTTGCAGCTAATCAACGTGCAGGTGAGCATTGAGCCTCTTCTTCATCGTCTCTGCACTCAGGGCTTATAAACCGCTGCGAGTGCCTCTTGCTTGGCGAGGTGGGACTAAAAAACAGCTGCAGAAAGAATCAACTAAAAAACTCTTTTACCTGTTCATGCCACGAACCGGTACTAAAAGGTGCTCGTGGGGCACCATCCTTAAAACCTGTACCAAATAAAATGCTATTGTAACAGCCTTAGAACTGGTACTGAAGGAATCAACTAAAAAGCTTTAATAGCAAAAAGAATTATCATAAAAGAAAATAAATAAGTAATTAGAATTCTGTTCAAAACATTAAAAGCAAGAAGAATTATCATAAAAGAAAATAAATAAGTAATTAGAATTTTGTTATAAACTTTAATAGCAAAAAGAATTATCATAAAAAAATAAGTAATTAGAATTCTGTTCAAAACATTAAAAGCAAAAAGAATTATCATAAAAGAAAATAAATAAGTAATTAGAATTTTGTTCAAAACATTAAAAGCAAAAACAATTATCATAAAAGAAAATAAATAAGTAATTAGAATTTTTTACAAACTTTAATAGCAAAAAGAATTATCATAAAAGAAAATAAATAAGTAATAGAATTTTGTTCAAAACATTAAAAGCAAAAAAAATTATCATAAAAGAAAATAAATAAGTAATTAGAATTTTGTTACAAACTTTAATAGCAAAAAGAATTATCATAAAAGAAAATAAATAAGTAATTAGACGGGTGCATTGGTACCGGTTGGTGGCACCAACCGGGACCAATGACCCACCTTTAGTCCCGGTTGGTGCCACCACCCGGGATCAAAGGTCTCGGTTTCCCACCCTTTCGGCTGCTGAAAAGAGGCCTTTGGTCCCGGTTGGTGGCGCCAACCGGGACTAAAGGGGGCATTAGTCCCGGTTTGTGCCACGAACCGGGACCAATGCCTTTGCTATATATGTAGCACTTAGGAAAATTTCAGAACCGCCCATCCCCACTTCGATCTCTCCTCCTGCTCTCCCCCGACGGTGGTGAATCCATCCACGATGCCGGCAGGCTGCCCGAGCCAGCCCGAGCCCCGCGCCACCCGGCTGCGCCGCCCGCCCAAGGCCGCCTGACGTCGTCGCCGCCCGCCCGCCCGCCTCGCCCAAGACTCGCCGTCGCCGCCGCCGCCCCCCCCCCCGGACCGCGCCGCCCGTCGTCGTCCGCCGCCTGCGCCGCACCTCGCCGTCGCCATGAGCAACTAATTTAATTTGACGTTAGTGGTAATTAATTTAGATGTGTAGTTAATTTTGTTAGAATTTTTTTAGATTTTTTTGTAGTTCATAGATTTTTTTGTTAGATGTGTAGTTCATAGATTTTACTGTTTGATTTTTTTCATATTGTGTAATTAATTTGTTCATATTGTGTTAGATTTTTTTCTGTTAATAGATTTTTTGGTGATATTATTGTTGAATATGCATGTTTGTATGTTCATATATATGCAAAGATCGAATATGTCAATTTTTATGATTTTTTCTGTTCATAGAATTTTTATGATTTTTTTCTGTTGTAATTTTGTTTATAGAATTTTAATGATTTTTTGTTCATAGTATTTTCTTTGTCAATTTATTGTGTATGTATAGGAAAATTGTGAATGATATAAGTAATTTATGAATATGTTCATATTTAGAATAGAGGAGAAAGGAAAAAAATAAGAAGAGAAAGTGTTTAATATAATTAGTTAGAAAAATAATAGAACTATAGTTAAACTAGTTTATTTTTAGTAAGTACTACTTTATTTTATTTATAGTAAGTGCTTCATATATAGTTGAACTAGCTAGTTGATTTAATAAACTACTTTATTTTACTATATATAGAAGTAGTTTGTTTTTAGTAAGTACTACTTTATTTATTTATAGTAAGTGCTTAGTAGTTGAACTAGTTGATTTAATTAATAAAATTATTTTATTTAACTATATATAGAAGTAGTTCCTGCATCGACGTCGGCGATGCCTATCCCGCATCCTCGTCGTCGTCGACTCGGCGGTGGAGGCCTGCTTGATCAGGGTCATGTTCGGGACTGGGCTCCGTCGGGCTGGTACTGGGAGGTGCTACCTTTCGGGGGACGTAGGTTGGTGAGGAGGCAGCCCGTTGTTGACCCGATCCTTGTTTGGTGGCGGTCGCGTGGGCCAGTGACGGTGCCGAAGCTTTCGGACACCGCGGAGGTGGTACGTCACCGTGTCAGCGAGGAGGACGAGCACGTCCGTCGCTACATGGTTGCATTGGAGGGCAGGTTCGAAAATACCTGGCAGATTCTTCAGGGATCTCACTGGAGCTATCATCCTGTGATGGTTCCTTATCTTTGGGTGTCCACCGCCCGCGACGATACCCGTTGGGCGCTATGGTTCTAGTTGTATTAGTGATGCTATATTAGTGATAATATTCGACGATGTACGGACACCAAGAGATGAATACTTTTGCTTATAATTGAATGCATGCTAATTTGAATACTACTTTATTTTATGATTTGGTTTTGCTTATTTTATGATTTGGTTTTGCTTATTGAATGTTCATATTGAAAAAGTTCTCCTTCATTCCCGTGTGCTAGACAATTTGGTGTAATAATGCACTCGGGAATGAAAGGAGGAGCTACGTACCATCACCGATAGTCAACCCGTGATTAATAATAATGATCTAGTTTAATATTTGAATTATGAACATAGGTCGGAAATGTCGTATCTTGGTGAACTGAAGGTCGAGGTGCTGGTGGCGCTGCGTGGCCATCTCTGCGTTGGTCGGACCGGTTGCAAGTCCAGTCCTCTGCCAGGTCAGGGTCCTCGCGGACCCACGCCTACGCCTCATCGAACTTGGCAAAATGAGGAGCAGCTCGTCGCGTTGCGGCACTCCTATCGCGCCGCCCTCACCTCGCCTGACACGATGGCCCGTGATGAGAAGTCGGTGCCGTCGCGGCTACCGAGGTAGCGGAGGAGTGATGCTTGTCTGTCGATCCGGGTGTAGTGGCTGTGCGGCGGTGAGGACGGCTCCACCTTCCTGCGGCGTCCAATTTGGACGTCGCGGTTGCATGTGTGGGGAGGGATGGGGGATGTCTACTCTGCGGATCAATGGGTTACCGTGTTGGATGACAAAATATGTCCGAATCGAGCTTAGAGGTCATGTGTGTGTGCACGTGCGGATGCGCAAACTTTAGAAAATGTTGCTTTTGCCTTCATGTCATGAAACACTAAACTAATACAACTATGTTCATGAAAACTAGTGGTCTTGGATCACAACTAGTGATCTTTGGATATGATGGATGACAATTAGTGATCTTGGAAGATAATTATACATGTAGCTTGGAACATGGAAGCCAGGGAATTTCTTGTGTTTTGGATTAACTTTTTTCAATTTTTTGAGCAATAGAATTCATTTTTAATTCACCTATGTTGCACTGAATTTGTAGAAACATAGAAGAAGAATGTTCTGTTTTGTGCCTGTCACGGGCCAGATAATAATAACAAATATTTATAATTTGTTCCGGTCCAATTATTGGACTCCATTGCATTTATTTTTTTGGTTTCGCTCCCATTTTCCCTTTCCCTCCGTTCTCTCCCGCCAATAGCAACTAATCTGGCAAAAAAATGTACGCGCGCTTAATTACAGTGGCCCACCTGTCATAGGAATCCAGGACATAGACTAAATTGAGTCAAAGAGATCGCGATGAGGTAACTGCGCAAATAAAATCGGAAACCTCCCCCCATATCAGCACGGTTCCCTTCCTCGTCTGGTACTGGATTCAACTCACGCCCAACGGCCGGTGGCAGAGGCATCACCACAAGCTGAGCAAGGTTAGTTGCGGATCTGCTCTCCTAGAATTCATCCTCTCTTGCTACCTACTCCACCGATCTGTGCTCGAAATCTATTCACATCTCTCCTTCCAGGAAAATCCGGCTGGTACGTGGTGGCGGCAATCCCGTGAGTTCATCTAGTCAGTGCCCTGCTCCGTATCCCATCTCATTGCTGCAATTCATGCCCACCGTATTGGTTGTTAGTTGTTTTTTTCACCCACCAATGAATATACAGAGATCACGATTCTAATTTAATCTGAAACTGATTCAGATGTTCAGTTTATTCATTGCAAAAGTTACCATTGTTTGAGACTCTCTATTTTCCACTGCAAATCAATTCATCTTCAGTCAAATTATCTGTTAATCATAATGATACAGTTGTATGTACCAAAAAAGGAATGTCCGCTGGCGCTCTGTATCTATATATGCTAGCGAGTCTCATTCATTTGTTCCAAAAAGACCAAATGAAACTGAAGTAGCCTAGGCCTACTAGTAGCAGATCAGCATGCCCAGTTACTGAAGAATATTGAACAAACACCTGAGAAAATCTGAAATCTAAAACAGGACAATTAGTACACACAGTGAAATCTGAGAGAAAATGTTGTGTACTAGCACTGTTACTTGCCAGAAATTACTGCATTTAGTAGTACAGTTATAACATGACAGAGGAGAATTGCCGTGAAAATTACAGTAGAAATCAAAGCTGAATTACAGTGAGTTTTACAATATATTTTCTGTAGATTTCTCTAGCATTACCAAGGTTCATCACTAAGAAAAATCAACAGAACAAAGGAAAAAGAAGAGCCATGGGTAATGCTCTGTTGGAACATGTGCAGTAAATTTGACCGGAAAAACAACAGTTCAGTGGTACTACTCTGTCCAATCATGCACACTAAATCTTGCAAGTCTTAACTGGAAAGCCATCTTAGGGAAGCGGAAGGAGAATTAGTGGTGGGAGTTTGCTGCAGGGTTCGGCTTGGGAAATAGACATTTAGTCCCATTCCCTTGTTTGGTGCATGCTGGGAATTACTTCTGACAATCAAGAGGGAGTGTGAGTGCAGTAGACATAAAAAGCATCTGCCTGTCATTGCACATAATATTTGGCATGACTAAATACGGCAGCTCTGGTTGTGTTCAAGCACATTCATACAAGTAGCACACAATACACTTCTCAGACCTGGCTTTCAATCTCATATGACTGGATTCTTGTCATGTTGTAACAGATATGTCACGAACAAGGATTAGCGTTGTTGAATCCAATGAAGAGTATATGATGGAAGAACCAATCGAACATCATAACTGTGCTGAAGAAGATGTCGAATCATCTTATGTCCATGAAAGAACTACTAATGATGAAGAAGGCTTCACAGATTATGATGATGTTGATGCGGATGAAAATGAAGATGGTAAGTTGTTGCTCGTTCCTTGCTGATTGTAACATATAACTCATGGTTTTATACATTCAGCTGAAAATGCAGAAGCAAAAGAGCGTAAGAAGAGGAAGCTGAAATATATTTGGAACCTTCCAAAAGGGATAAGGATAATGGTTCGCTGCAATGACCTACATCATCCAATCGGAAAAGAGGCTAAACATCTTGGGGACTTTCTTGGCTTCGGTTGATGGACATAACTCAAACAGAAAGTTTGTATCTTGTCAAAGTACACAACAAAATTCTTCAAATTTCACTCCAGAAAGTATGGTCTCAACTAATATTTATGGTATGCTACCTGTAGAGAGTGCTTGCTCCTTCGATTTATGGACTCCGACTTGTTAAAAAAGGACCAATTAATTTATAGAAGAAGCCAAGTGGTTCAAATGGTGCAGATTTGGAAGCATCAAACGAAAATTCTGTTCTAGATAAGGGTTGTCTGCTTAAATACTCTTTGGAACTTGTCATTGCTTAGGATTAAGTTCTTGTGCTTGAAATTTTTGCAATTACATATCCAATACCCAAAACTTGATGTGTATCATTCTATTCTAGAACAAAGAAACTATGGTTCATAATGGTGGCAGTGCACGACAACTAGAAAAGTGTTCTGGTGCACACAAGGTATCTTCATAGTCTCATATACAAAATTATAATCAAACTATAGTGCTCCCATGTTTATGTGTTTACTTGTTGCTATCAGAATGTTGTCCAGAACCAAGAAACTTTTGATCAAAATTTCAGTGCACGGCAAGGGGAAATAAATTCTGCTGCACATAAGGTATATTTCAGTTACCATATACAATATTTCCATTGCTCCAATGGTTATGTATCTACTGGTCATCTTGCTATCAGAATGATGTTCAAAACAAAGAATCTTTGCTTGAGAATGTTAGTGCACATCAGGGAGAAAAAACCTTCTGCTGCAAACAAGCTTGTATCTTCCATAATCACATACAAATTTGTGTTTAGAATATAGTGCTAGATTGTTTATTTGTTTATTACTTCTTATTTGCTATCAGACTGTTGTCCAGACCAAAAAAATAACAAAAGGTGCTAATGCAAGCAATAAGAGTGCTCAAAGTGGTCCGTTGAGTTGGTTGGGAGTGCCCAAATTCATTTGATATGTTCCCTTGTTTTGTGTCTGTTTTGTCATATGGTAACAATAATTTTCTCTAACAGGTAGGAACTAATGTATTCTTGAAGAGCCTAAAAAATCACAACAAGGACGAAGTTCTTGCTACAATTGTAAGTTTTGATCCTAAATTCAAACTTGATGGTGCTCAAATTAGAAATGAATTCTGGGCAGTGCATGTTGATATGGCATTTGTGAAAACTGAAAATTTGGTATGGAGTTGCAAAAACTCCAATACTCTCGGTAATGCAGAAAAAAGAAAGATTGCGTGGCCTTCAACATTTGTACGTGACTAATATCTTGCCTTTATTACTAGTTGCATCATGTCAATGCATTGTGAGTTAACAGTTCATTTTATTTTCTTAATTGTAGATTCAAAAGATAAATGGATGAGTATATGGGTGCGTGGCAAGTATACTGCAATGATGATGTCAATATTCTGTTTCATGATGATGATGATAATGGATGCTTTTAGTTTTAGTTATGTTGTAGAAATGACGTTCCTGTTGGATGTTGTTCCTCGTTTTTTAGTTAAGTTGCAGGGATGTTGATGGATGCTTCCAGTTTAAGCTTTGCTGTCAAGAAAATAATTAGAGATTATGCATCACATTTGGATGATGTTCCTCATGTAATATCCACTACTGTAATCCATCAGTTTTATATAGTATATGATTTCTTCCTCTCGTGAGTATGTTCTCTTTTTTTTTCCTTTACTTGAAATACAAAATTATCACCTTTACATGGATCATTAATTTAATTGCTAGAAAAATATATAATAGTAATAATATCCACACTATATATGTACAACACTTGAAGCGTTGGAAATTTTCCGTTGCCAAGCAATGGGATTTTGATTCCTATACATTAAGCACCAACATATAAAAGTGTTGTGAAAATCCGTTTTATTTGTTCTAGTCTTGCAACGGTCCCTTTTACCAATGGTAGTATAAACGTTGCATTACGTGCTAGCAACACTGGATAAGGCTACGCATCCCAAACTATTGGTAAATACACTAGCAACGCATATTTGGACATTTAGATACGGAAAAATGCGTTGCTATAGGGGCAGTCCTGTTGTAGTGCAATCGAGCAAGACAGACCTTCGATTTGGGTCCTTATGGATACACCTCCAATTCTTCCCCCATGTGAGCTTAACATAGTTATTAAGTAATTTATATTGTTTATTTCAAAATAGTTGACATCTTATTTCCATTGACAGCTTATTTTCATTCTTCAAAGAATGTGCGGAAGATGGTAGACAAACCCACTACACCGATAGCTCCGAATTAACTTATAGGGAGAAAAATCATCTGATCGCATTTTGTACTGATCTTGAGAATTACAATGTCTACAATCGAACTCCTCAACATTATGGTCAATACATGCCACTAGTGCACGTGTTGAACTACGGTAACTACCATGGAGATACCATGGTAAGATTTTTTACTATTACGACATATGTGCATCTTTTTGCACACTTTTAGAACTAGTACATCATTGCTAACTACGAAGTCATTACTATATTTTTCAACAGATAATCCCGAATGATTGTGTGCCTCATCTGATGTATACGCACGGTAGCCTTCATGTTTTGAACATACAACCAGGTCTTCCTACGAATCTGAACTGTCCATACCGGGTTTCTAAAAGAAGTGGAGACATGACAATCAAAGAATGGAAAAAAATGTATGGACAGTCGTAAGGATCTTCTTAGAAGCAAAAGGCAGCGAAGCGCAAGAATTGGAGACAGGATGATCTCCATTCTTCATAATGGAGAGTCAGGGTCTATATTATTTTATGCTATTTTACCTTAAGGGTGTTTAGGTCCTACCTGATACTGATGATCATGTGCTAAGAACAATTATGTAGGGTTGGGTTCGATGACTATGAGGATGATGATCGTATGACTTATTATTAATAACGAGTAGAAGTTGTATGATGATGCATGATTAGTAGGACTTGTTATTATATATGATGATGTATGATGCGAGCATGCATAAGTTATTATATCAGCGGGTGAAATGAACATAGCAGCAGCGTTGGTAAATCAAGGACGAAGATATAAGAGAGGACACTTCTCTCTATTAGCTAGCTAATAACAACCTAAAAGTAACCCCCAAAACCCCTAAAGCAGCCACTTTTTTTTTTAAAAAAAGAAAAACATCGCCTTTTGGTCCCGGTTGGTGCCACCAACCGGGACCAAAGGCCCCCTTGCCTGGGCTCGGCGCACCGGCCACATGGAGGCCCATCTGCGAGCAGCCATAGCACCATAAGTTTTTTCTGCGGTTTTCTTCACCATAGTGATCAAGTCAAACCTCCAACAGCACTAAACAAGAAATTTAAGTATTGATACTGGCCACTCTGACTGCTGGTTAGCTTGATAGAAAGTTGTTCAACTAAAAGGTAAACTTAAACTCGCTGCTATAAAAGGCGAACACATAGCCCGACTAAGCATTAGGCTCCAGCAACCGCCCCCCCTTATCACCTACAGTAACACCGAAATCATCTGAAAGGAATAGCATGGCAGGTGTAATAATCAAAGAAGGACACAGCTCATTCGGTGACATAGGTGAATAACTGAATATAGCAAACATCTGTTTTTGATGATTTTGTGGTCAGAACGTCGGTGTGGGTTTTTAGAATATATGTAGCCAGATGGTGGATTATTAGCGACTCAAGCTTTCTGTGAACATGCTATGTACTGTACTAAGCAAGTTGAGGTCTGGAGGCTAACTGCAAAATTCCTCAAGAATGGACTCTTTAGAGTGCTTGACTCTGCCAAGGATGGGTTAGTTTTCTGGGAATTCACAGCAGATGGCCTCAAGAGTCGAGACTCCAACATAATGTGATTTGGCCCCTCACCGAAGCTTAGGCCACTTCTCCACTACCCTTTTAGGGAAGCTGCCTCTGAAAAACAATCGATTAATGTGATACTAGCACTTCTTAGTATTCCAAAAAAGAGCACTTGCTTATAGTAAATTGAAGGGGGATGCAGGAACCAAACTCGCCAAAGAATTCAGGTGCAAACTTTTGTGCCCTCAAGATCGTTAGCATTTCAGTATATGCCCTAGTACTAACTTATACTGCTCTTCAACTCTGAACTACAGGGAAAATCAAGCGCAGTACACTTTACAAATATTGTAAGATCTATTTACAGCACACACTTACAAATATATGAGCAAGCATAAACCTTTACCCTGACCAAATCTATATATGTTTACTTATATTCAGGGGGAAAAAATCAACATAACAGAAACCCGATGCCGGTTACTTGGCATACTTGCTTCACTAGCGTACTGGCAACAGCAAACATAGATAATTATCACGACCCTTACATCTTCTTTCATCTTCATTTAGTGTGGCATCATTCAATACTTGGACAGCTTCCTATACTCCCAGGTATGGTTCATCTTATTCATAACTTTCTGTTGCATGGCATCTATGCAACTCAAGAAAGCACATCTCCAGATCTTCCACAAAAACAGTGTACCAAACCATAACCACAAACCAGAAACTGTTCCAGCAATCACTGAGTAGTACATCCAAATGGCTTCAAGATCTTGATCTGAAGTGGTCGTCAGACTTGAACTATTTTTACACGAAATGTTCAACAGAGAGCCACAAAGTCCCAGGTTATTGCTATAAATTGATGGGTCGTCCAATGTTTGGAGTTGATTGCCTGTAGGTATCTCTCCTGATAAAAGGTTGTTGGATAGATTAAGTGAGCTCAGGAACATCAAGTTTGACATGCTAGGTGGAATAGGACCTGAGAGTTGGTTCCAAGAGAGGTCAAGGGATTCCAACAACTTCAGATTTCCAATGTCGTTCGGGATACCACTAGATAGATGATTTCTTGACATATTTAGCAATTGGATGCCTCTAAGATTTGTCAGCTTTAAAGGGATTTCACCAGATAGAGAATTACTGGAGAGATCGATACCAGTCACAGATGCATCTCTCCCATGAAAGGTATACTCCCGTCCCTTCCAAACTATGTCCATGCTGCCATTGTAATAATATCCAAAGTAGGTAGATAGTATGCGGATTGCTAGAACCGGTTTGATAATGTCTGACTCTCTCATAAAGGGGAAATATGCAAAACTTTCTGGTATGGTACCTACGAAGTTATTTTCAGATAGATCAAGTAACTGGAGATGGGAGAGTTGTGATAGCTGCCAAGGAATACTTCCATGGAACCTGTTTGATCGCAGTATAAGGATCCTCAGCAAAGGATTGCTTTGCCCTATCCACAGAGGAATTGCACCAGAAATCTTATTGTTCCCAAGATCGAAAACAACAAGTCTTTTGAAGTTCTTCACTGCTGGGAAACGCCCTGTAAACTTGTTATTCGACAAGTGCAGCCACCTTAGTGAATTATTGTAATAAGTTGAGGTTGGAACTACCCCAGAAAAGGCATTGTTCGACAAATCCAGGGATTGTAAATCTTTCATATTCCACAAGCAACAAGGAAGCTCTCCAAACAACTGATTATTTGATAGATCCAAGATTCGCAAAAGTGTAAGTTGGCAAAAGGCAGACAATGATTCTGCCAAGAAGCTGCTATTCACAGCCACCTTCTGAACCGGCAACTGCCTGCTATCAAGATTAGGAATGATACCTGTAAACTTGTTGCCAGACAAGCCGAGAACAACAAGATTTACCAACAAGGAGATGGCTGCAGGAAGCTCACCCTCAAGATGGTTGGAGCTGATGTCAAGGAATTTCAAAGATGTTGCATTACCGATATCTGATGGTATAGTTCCAGTTAGGCGATTCTTGTACAAGGACAATACTTGCAAGTTTGGCATGCTTCCTATCTCCATTGGGACCGAGCCAATAAAGTTATTGCCATAGAGGGCGAGAAACACTAGCTCCTTCCACTTGCTGATCTGTGGGGGGATGCTTCCAGTTAAACAGTTGTTGGATATATCAAAACCCTTGAGCTTGGTCCAGTTTGCAAACATCTCGTGTGGAACGGTACCACTGATTCTGTTGTTCTTTGTACTAAAATGGTGCAATTCTCGCATCCTGCCAAAACATGGTGGCAAGCTTCCAAACAAATGATTCCCTCCCAGGAACATGTACTCGAGACTAGTAAGGTTCCCCAGCTCAGGCGGAAGAGTAGAAACCAAATCAGCATCACTTATGGCCAGATACTCGAGCGAGTGAAGCAGCCCAAGTGAGGCAGGGATTGACCCGCCAAGCGGGTTCTTGTACAGGTATAGCAATCTCAATGTGGACATCAACCCCAGCTCCTCTGGGATTCCTCCTGTGAGATTATTTGAGTTGAGATATAGCCACTTTAGCTTTTGGAAGCTTGAGAATGAGCGAGGTATCGAGCCACGGAATCCATTAGTGGACAGATCCAGGTACCTCAACCTTGGGACCATCTCTGGCAGGGAATCTGGTAACGGCCCTGAGAAGGCGTTAGCCGATAAATCAAGGTCTCCCATCCTCACACTCGTGGAGTTGATGATGAATTGTGGGAAAGCACCACTAAGATTATTATTAGCTAGAGATAACAACTTCAAACTGGACATAGGTAAGAAGTTGGCATATTCTGGGTTGGTCAAGTGGTTATTTGCCAAATCTAACTTAACAATCATTGGGAGGTGACTGAGTTGGTATGGGATGGCACCAACAAGATTGTTATAGCTCAAGTCGAGAACAGTAAGTGTGAGAAACAGGGAGATGTTTGATGGGACAAGGCCAACAAGGTTGTTGCTGTTGAGGTTGAGCGCGGTGAGGTTTTGGAACGCTGCAGAGTAGAAGGCATGAAGCGTACCATGGAGCCCCTTGTTGGGAAGATGGAGCTCGGTAACATGTCCGGCAGCATCACAAGTGACGCCGAACCAAGAGCAGGTAGAGGTTGCAATCGACCATGAGGATAGTGACTTGGTGCTGCCAATCAAAGTGGATTTCCATCGGAGAAGGGCTTCTGCTTCCGGGTTGATCGCCTTGGATGTGCATATCAGCAGGAAAACTGAGACGCATAAGAGTTTCTGCAGCACCATTGCGTGCAGTTAGAGTGCTGGCAAAAAGCTGCAGGTTGATGTCGTTTATTGCCTTCAGACTCGGGGTCACCGTGTGAGAAAAATATGCGTACAAAGACTTCAAACTCGGGGTCACCGTGTGAGAAAAATATCAAATCCACCAGTGCTTTGAGGCCACAATCTTGGGTATCCCAATGCCCGGCCTCACAGTGAAGTGATTACTACTCTGCTTCTGGTTGCCGTGAACACAGGGCCAAACCAACTGTCAATATCACCCAGTCATTCTCTAGGACTGAACCTCCAGAAACTGAATCCACATCACAATTTTTTTGAAGTACCACGGTAGGAACAAAACAGAGGCAGAAATTCCAAATGATCAACTGCTGAATCAATAAATGTATGAAGCAACCTGAGGAGGTAACTAGGCACAAGTGCCCATTTTCGAGCGTCAACACATGCCCCCCTGTTTTTCGGCAAAGCTTGGATGCCGAAAAATAATTTATCCATAGTTTGTTCTAAGGACGATGTCAACACCCCATCGGCCATTTATATGTTCTTAGGGCGATAGTTTTATATCAGCCACACCTTTTCTTAGGGCGATAGTTATATATCGGCCATATCTTTTCTCAGGGCGATAGTTATATATCGGCCATTGCCTGTCTAGGCTTCTTGCCACACACTTGGATGGTACTTCTTTAAATATTTGCCATTTAGAGCTCGAGGTAACAATGTGCCTTGTATGGATTCCACCAAATACGAGTTTCCGGGAACTATTCTTGTAATCCTAAAAGGACCTTCCCAACTTGGAGACCACTTCCCAAATTTTCTATCTTTCGAACCAATTGGTAAAATCACCTTCCACACGAGATCGCCAACTTGAAAATTTTTCAACTTGACCTTCTTATTGTAAGCTCTTGCTACCCTCAATTTATCTCTTTCTATGGCCTTCAAAGCAGCCAAACGTTTATCGGCAACTTCATCAATATTGTCCATCATCATGTTATAAAAGTCCACCGCCGATAAATCATTTTGTTTGGCTATTCTCAAAGCATTCAAATTCACTTCCACTGGTAAAACGGCCTCTTGACCATATACGAGCTCATATGGAGTTACCTTTGTAGCACCATGCCTTGAGATTCTGTGTGTCCATAGAGCTTCAGACAATAGCTCATGCCATCTCCTTGGATTATCCTCAATCTTCTTTTTGATGAGCTTGATTAATATTTTATTACTAGACTCAGCTTGTCCATTGGCTTGGGCATAATATGGAGAGGAATTGAGCAACTTTATCTTATATGATTCGGCAAATTCTCTAACTTGATGTGACATAAAGGACGAACCTTGGTCCGTAGTTAATGTTTGAGGAATACCAAATCTATGAATAATATGCTCAGTTATGAATCGAACTAGATCGTTGCCGGCGCGCGTTGCCGCGCCTGTCTATTTGGCACATAGTTTTTAGGGAAATGGAGTAATTTGAAGACATTTGTTTGCAAGAATTAGGTTGATTGGCGAATACATTCATGATTGATCATGGCATTTTTTGGCTCCTAAAAAATTTCCCACAAGAATTGAAGAAAGACATTAGGAATATTTAAAAAGTAGGAGGTACTTCTGGACAATATTGATTATCTTAAAAAATTCAATGCCTTAGGGCATGTAATATTCTACATTGAAGTCTAACAGACAAGTATTTTTAAAGGGATTACCAACGGGCATATCACCATTGCCTGCTCTGGATATTATCCAGGTATTCACTCAAAGAGTGCAAGAGCGGAGTTCCACGACAACGCCTTGAAGGAAGAAAATTACACTCAACGGGCGTCTGGAACTCGACCACTCCCACTTAGATAAGGCTTGTAGATCTAGAGCAGCCGAGAGTGTGCATATCATCCAGCCGTGCCCATTACCTCCACTGTCGACCACCAATCTCAATCACACAGTGATCCTCTACGTGACCTGAATATGTGAGAGGGACGCCAATATGCAGGATAAACTATAGAGAAAGATAAAATAAACTGAATTCTGTGGTTTGGGGGCCTTCCATTTTGAAATAAGAGATACTCCAATCAATGGTAAGGAATAACCCAACGAGAGAAATATACTAAGAAGGCACTCTGGCTACTGGCAGTACTATTTTAGTTTCTTAAAATTTTGCGTGTCCATTTGTAGCTCGGTTTGATTTATACTCCCTCCGTTCTAAAATAGATGACTCAACTTTGTATTAACTTTATATTTTGGAATGGAGGGAGTAGCTGCCACTGAACTATGAACAAAGGAGGAGCAACTGGACTTCACTAAGTGGAAGGATGGCAGTAACCTGAAATATGTATGTAGGGAACACGAGAATTATAAATAAAAGTGGAGAAACACCATTGTAAGGATTAACTAAGCCAAAGTATCTGAGTCGAAAGCTATGTGTTGGCGTAGGACACTACTTCATGATAGGTCACTGCTTTATAACAAGAAGAATCATGTATGTTTGAACCTCTGATCAATTTCCACAAAAATAATTCCAAACATAAATATATGAAAATAATTTGACTTTGATGCCAGACTACTTTCAAACTCAGCCTAACAACACAGCCTTGAGTCTTCTAAGTAACCAGGAAAGTCTCTACCATTGTTCACTATAAGCTGAGTTTTATATTGTACAAAAGTGCAGTCAAACATGTAACCATAGCATACTCAGGGTATTTAGCATAAATCAACATGTTTAATTAAGTAGTACGACAGAAGGTCAGTCTTGGGGAATATCAACATGTTTAAAATTGTACTTGCTTGTATCCAACCTGCAGCTCCAATACCTCT
Organism: Aegilops speltoides; assembly: GCA_021437245.1. NCBI lineage: Eukaryota > Viridiplantae > Streptophyta > Magnoliopsida > Poales > Poaceae > Aegilops > Aegilops speltoides. Next base: position 118,621,873 of record CM038146.1, on the reverse strand, counting down.
TGAGCCAATACACTTGTACTTAGCTATAAATTTTATGTCCAATACAAAAGAGGAGCCATATAAGCATGTCAATACACACCAAGGGACCACTGTTAAAAAAAAATCCAAACCACTATTTGCTGTAACAAACATGAAAAAAGAACTACATATGTATGATGAGAAAAGGGATAATAAATTTTCCTTACAGTCTTCAACATCTATTGATCATGATTAATAATAATTCCATGAAACTTCATACGTCTATAGCATAACATACTGCTAACATCACCTCTAGTGATACACAATCCTTCTCGGTCTCACTAAAATAAATTACAATGCAAGTGCTTAGTACAGATCACAAACACTGCACCTGTTATCAATGATGTGTCAAGGTTGGCTTCATGTGCATAAATCAACCATGTAATTCAGCAACAATTTGAACATGTATAATACCATGAAAAATTGTAAATGCGCACCGGACTATCTTCTAAACCGGGATTCTGATGTGCAGAAAATTGTGCAATCTATGCAGCCAACAACTTGCTTATTCTATCCTTCAAAGGCTTTTCCATTCCTATCATCAGCATACATGGCATTCAACAAAATTCAGATGGCCCTCTTGCAGACGCAATAACCTGCACCAAGTGACTTGCAAGGGGCCGGGCTTTGGAGCCATAAGAAGGAACCACAAGAAGCGCGATATGATCACCTTGCTGGTGCACAGAGTCTTGAGTAAAGGTTTGCGGGCGACGTTGCGTGGCAACGCAGCAAAGTAGATATGATGGTTCATGGTCGAGGACTTGTTGCTCCTCTTCTTGCTAGACTCAGTCACACTCTTCTCCACAACAATTTTTATTTCGTTACTGACCTTGCAATGTATGTTCGGTTTCCGTTTTTCCTTCTGGTTCAGTGCTGCCCTACCCACATAAAAATAACCTCAACTTGTATTAAACTAAAGAGCTAAATTGAAAGCAGTAGAGGGGAAGGTGTTACCTGGAAATTAGGAAAAGAATTTTCAGGTGTTAAACAGTACCCAGTGTCCAATGTAAATCCGAGAGAAATTCTGAAACAATCAGAGAACAAGTATCAAACATTTGCCACTAGCTGGGGAATAATACTGTTTGGATGGGCAATTAGAAAACAAAGCGAGATATAATTATAATGATTCAAACCGTGCTAATCTTTTACCATGCGTTTCCTTACAATCTGAACCATGGGCAGCAATTGATCATCTTATCCCAAGTTTCATCTTTTATAGAATTGCAGCAGTTAGAGGCAATCAGGAGTGGCACATGGATGCCTATGACATGGATAGATCAACACAAGATGAAGGCTGAAACAAAGATGGGGACCTGCAGCGAGATAGATGAGTGTTCCTCCTTCTCTTCCTGCTATAGTTCCTCCTCGCAGGTGCAGGGGAGGGCATGGCAGCGTACCGGCGTGGTTGTAGGGGGGAAGGGTGGCAGCCATCTTTGGCATCTTTGGCAACAGGTCCGCCTGGGAACCGGCTCACCACTGGGCGAGCTGACGTGTTGTCTCGGCCGCCGCTGCTCGTCGTGAGGGACGCCCCACTTCTCCTACTGGCCGGTCTTCACATGCTCCTACCTTCGCCCTCCAGAGAAGAGGCATGGCGGCCACGCACATAGGTCACGAGAGGAGAAGGGTCGAAGGGAGCCAGATGTCTAGATCGCAAGTGGTCGCCGCCAACAATCACCTCTGTCTCTCTCTGACCTAGGGCGAGAACGGAAGGGTTCGGGGGTAGCGGGGCGGGGGCGGGCTGCGCAAAGGGGAGTAGTGGTAGGAGGTGGATAGGGAGTATAGAATCACGAACGCACGTTCGAGATCCGACGTTCACCATGCTCAGTGAACCAGGGGCATCGGATTCTGCCTCTGGAATAGAGGCCCAAGAACAGCCGGCCCGGGATCAGCCCATGCGGACGGAAACGATGCATCAGACGGCGAGGGATGACCGAGATGCAGAATCCAACGGCCAAAAGCAACGAATGCGTGAGAGGGCTGGAATTAGGTGCAGTTTTACTATATAATTAATCACTGATGGCGCGCGTTGCTGCGCCCGTTTATATTGCAAAAAGGTTGATAGCAATTTCAAAATATAGCTGACGTTGAAAATTTCTAAGATAGAAAGAAAAGTAACAATTCATATTACAACCCCTCAATATAGGCGAGGAATCAACCAAACAACATCACAGTAATCAAACTTGTGTAAGATGCATTTACATGAAACCACAGCCGACAATAGAAATATCATCCTCGTAAAAGCTTTGTTATCAGAACCAACATAAAGCTAGATATTTATTAGATGGTTTAAGCTCTATTGGTGATAATGCCGTTTTCGTCTACAAATAAATAAGAAAACTCATGACCACAAAAATACTCCTTTAAACTCGCAATGTCATATAACAGCGGTATAGTACACCAAGATGAAAACACGGTGTGCTTTTAATTAACACATGGTGCATTTGACCACGAAGCAATGCATATTTGTCACAGAAGATGCTAAAGTTTACGAATTAGGAAGATTTGCGGTGCTAGTAGCCTCGGTGTTATATCAGTAAGCACTAATCTATGGAACGATATACAAATTAGCATTTTATAACTATAGTTGTAAACTTCTTATATTAACAATGAAATACTCTACATGACATGGTAAAATAATACGACAGCAAGCATGCATGACCTGACACTAAATCTTGTCTGGGCAAGGTTGCATTGAGAAAAAGGACCATATCATGCTAACTTCAAAATTATCAATGTATGTGGAAGAAGAAAGACGAAGATGATAATATTATACTTAATTGGTAGCAAATTTTAGCTACCTGTAAGGTCCTTGATGCCAAACTTAAAAAAAATACATTACGTTATTTCTCACTTAAAGAAGACTTCCTTGTCCCCTCTGCCACAAGCCTCGTCGACAAATGAAACCCCAATGACAAATCAACCTTGAGCTTGGGGTGCACCAGGCAAACACTTGGTCCTCCAAAATGCATGCTCCTGTCAGAAACAACTCAATCTAAGAACAAAAATCATGTGTCAAACAATAGCATAAAAATAAAAAAACACCAAGCTTCCTTCAAAATTAATCCCACAAGAACCTTAAAGTATAACGGTCTGGTTGTTTCCTTCAGAGTTCAAGCGAACAACGTCCCTTTAGTGTTGGTGTAGAAATATAGTTAATCAATGCCAAAAATATGCTTGATAAGCTACCATCTAAACTAATGCTGAGATATGAGCATTGGCGTACATATTTTATGTGCACGAAAGAAGCGGCTCACAGCCGTGCACACTACTAAGCATTAAAACATAGCAATGAGCTTGCAGATGTCGATTGAATTATCAATTGAAATAAAATAAATGAATGAGCTGAAATAAAAGGAGATCAAATACATACAGATTGGACTGAGAAACATGCCAAAAAATAGTGACCCGGGTCACTGGGAGCAAATATAGTAAAAGGAAAACAAGAGATCACACTCAAGATGTCTATTTATGATTATTTTCTCTTCTTGTTTGGTTGACCAGAACAAGGAATAGAATTCGTTTGTACCATGTCTAAACCGCAGTCGGCTTGTGAGCTACTCCCTCCGTTCCAAAATAATTGTCTTTCTAGCCATCTCAAATGGACTACAACATACGGATGTATGTAGACATGTTTTAGAATGTAGATTCATTCATTTTGCTCCGTACGTAGTCATTTGTTAAAATCTCTAGAAAGACAATTATTTTGGAACGAAGGGAGTAGTATATAGAGTATTCCAGCCTAAAGGCTGCTCCCTCTATTCTTCCACTAAGTGTTGTCGCTGCCAATCACTCGGGTATCACTATTGGCTCGCCATCCACGCGTTGGACGCCCCCAGTGAGGAGCATGCATACAAAGTACACGTGCACGATGAGGCTCCCAGCAAGGCACCCCACCTCGTCTCCATCGACGTGGACGGGTAGCATGCCGCAGACAACCAGGAGGATTATTTGGCTAATAAGCTGGCAAGTAAAAGGACCTCCACCATCGGCCGGGAAGCTGAGCGATCGTATCCGCCATTGAGCCTGCATCAGCATGGGTGGGGGGGAGCTGCATCGATAAATCGTAATGTGGAGACATGAGCATTGACGTACATTTCTATTGGCATGCGACACTTAATTTAAAGAAGCTCACGCCCATACACATTTAGGACAACAACCTTCCGAATTTCCAGTGATGTTCTGTTCATCAATGAATGAAAAAGATATACCTGCATATGTTGTGTGCAGAGAGAACGACAGCCAAAACCTGTACCACTTCCTGGAGCACGACCCCGCCGTCCCCAATTCCTACAATTTCAGGGGCTCCACCAACGACGGCGATCTCAAGCTTGCCGCCGCCATCTTGACTACGGTCGCGTTGCCGCTAGCGAGGAGTTCCGGGGATACACCAACCTAGCACGGGACCTCGAGAGAGTGGACGTGTTCGCCCTGTCCGCCGGGGAGCGGCTGTCATTCTTTCTAAACCTTGCGGCTAGATTGTTTCCTCGTGACAGATGTTTCAAGTTCATGGAAAGTTGGTGACCGGCGATTGCTTTGTTGCTGTGCAAGTATAGCGCTGATTAAGACAAGGACATCCTCAGGTGAATCCTCAACTACCTGGACACAACCAAAGCCAGGCTCCTGACGCATCTCCTCAACGATGGCGGATCAATCAGCGTTACCTACCAGGACTACGACTGGTCCTTGAACGACTGAACTGAATTTTGTGTCAACTCTGTGCATATGGCGTTGATATCTCTTATCCTTGTTCTGGTTGCCTATCATCCAAATAAAATGGTGTATACCTTGTCTCGACGGCAGCTGGAGTGCAGCAGGGCAGCGGCCATCTTGGATGGCATCGCACATGTCGACGACGATCTGCTTGACGAGGATGAACAGGTTGATATCGGGGCCGGAGAACCAGATCGGTGAAATTGGCACTTTGCTTGGTTTTCTCCGAGAGGTGCCCGCCGGCATCACCTAGTAGGCTTGCGGAGTACAACCGGCGCGCCACAACAGCGGCTTCCACCCCTCTCTCGTCGCCCCGCATCAGCTGCCTACACCGGCTCGCCCCGCATCGATCAGTGAGGCACTTGCACACGAGGAATTGGACCGAGGCTGAGTTGGTCGGGGACAGAAGAGGTGGTGACGCAGGCGGCGGCGGCGGCGTGCCTAGGCGGCCTGAGGGAGGGAGAAGCCGACGAGGATGTGAGCGGGGGTGTCGGGCTGTCGGCGGCAGCGCAAGCAGGGGTGAGAGCGTCTCGTCCACGGAGGGGAATGGTTAACGGGTTGTCGCTATATCCACGGACCCAAACTAACCACAGGCCTTCAAAAAAGCTACCGGAATAGCAGCCCATTAGGACAGTTGGCCCAGTTCGCAACCTGAACTAAAATCGAACGACCCTAGATGCTCCTGACATGAAATCTAACGGCTCACAAGTGAGGATGCGTGAGAGGGCTGGAATAGTGCTCGGTTATAATGTATCTAAATTACCTCTGTATGCGTCATATTTTTGAGTGGTATTGCTTCAGACCATTTAGTGAAATAATCGGTCGCCACCAACACGAGCCGATGCCCCTTTGAAGAAGAAGGATGAATCTCTCCAATAAAGTCTAATCCCCAACCTCTAAAAGGCCACGGCTTGATAATAGGATGTAACATAGCAGCGGGAGCCAACTGAATATCACCAAACTTTTGACAAGCTTCACATCCTTTATAATACCGGAAGCAATCATTAACCATGGTCGGCCAATAAAACCCAGCACGTCGTAATAGCCATTTCATCTTGGGAGCCGACTGATGAGTGCCACAAATACCTTCATGGACCTCTCCCATAGCAACTCTCGCTTGGTCCTCGTCCAAGCACTTTAAAAGAACATCATCAACCGTTCGGTGATAGAGACCATCATCTCTCATTGTGTATTTGAAAGCCATACGTCGAACAGTCCTGTCCACCCTTTTACTAGGATCACACAAATAATCAATAATGGGTTCCCTCCAGTCTTGATTTTCTCCTGCATTAAATATTTCATTAGTGGCCGAAACAGTGGGCTCCGATTCGGCCTCCCCTATGTTGGCAAGACTAGACATCGGCCTTTGAGAAATATGAAACATGCCACGATCAACATGATAGTCGGATGCTTGTTGTGCCAACTCATTTGCTCTCCAATTGTCATGTCTAGATATATGATCAATGCTAAAATAATCCAAATTAGAAATTATATCTAGACATTTATCAAGATAAACATTAAGTGATTCGTCAAAAGATTGAAAGACTTTGGATATTTGTTGCACTACTAATAACGAATCACTAAAAGCCTCAATATGTGTAGCACCTATGGCAAGCAACATCTCTAAACCGAATAACAATGCTTCATATTCGGCTTGATTATTTGTGCAAAAGTATTCTAAGCGGCATGAGGCTTCAAAAACAGCACCATGAGGAGATATATAAACAATACCAACACCTTGGCCATTGCTACAAACTGAACCATCAAAATATAATCTCCATGGTACTAATGAGACAAGGTTTATATCAATATCATGCTTGTCATCAATCCGATGCTCAATAATAAAATTAGCAACAATTTGGCCTTTCATGGATTTCAGAGATTCATAAGCCAAATCATATTCAATTAAAGCATAAGCCCACTTGCCAATTTTACCACTAAGAATTGGCCTATGCAACATGTATTTGATGACATCGGTTTGACAAGCTATAATGCAAGTACTAGGAACTAGATAATGTCTCAATTTTGTGCAAGCATAATATAAGCATAAGCATAATTTCTCAATAAATGTATACCTTGTCTCGGCGTCCAATAACCGTCGGCTCAAATAAGTAATAGCATGCTCCTTTCCTTCGGTCTCTTGAGTCAAAACAGCACCAATAACACCTTCCTCCGCTGCAACGTAAAGTTTAAATGGCTCCCTGTGCCTGGGCGCTTTCATAACCGGAGGAGTGCACAAATATTTCTTAATCATATCAAATGCCTCTTGCTGTTTTGCCCCCCAAGTAAAATCAACATCATTCTTTAACCGAAGGATAGGAGTAAATGCATCAACCTTCCCTGATAGATTGGCTATGAACCTCCTCAAATAATTGACCTTGCCAAGGAATTTTTGCATATCTCTTTTGCATGTTGGAGCCTCTACTTTCTGTATAGCTTCTATCTTTTTGGGATCAATTTCCATGCCATCTTCATGAATAATGAAACCCAGAAACTTCCCAGCCGATACACCAAAGGCACACTTCAAAGGATTCATTTTCAGCCCATATTTCTTCATTCTTTCAAAAGCTAAGCGCAAATCGGCTAGATGAGATTCAAAAGCATCCGATTTGACAACAATATCATCAATATAAACCTCAAGCATAACACCAAGTAAATCATGAAAAATTAAGTTCCTAGCCCTTTGATACGTGGCACCGGCATTTTTTAATTCAAAGGTGATCACTGTCCACTCAAATAAACCAAGGAAACCAGGACATCAAAAAGCCGTTTTGGACATGTCCTCTTCGGCCATAAAAATCTGATTATAGCCCGCATTACCATCAAGAAAGCTAATGACCTTATGTCCAGAAGCATCATTAATAAGCATATCGGCTATTGGCATAGGATACTCATCTTTAGGTGTAGCTCTATTCAAATCTCTGAAATCAATGCACACCCTCAACTTGCCAGAGCCTTTCTTCTCTACTAGTACAATGTTAGAAATCCACTCGGCATACCTGCAAGGTCTAATAAAATTAGCTTTAAGCAAACGACCGATCTCTTCCTTGATCCGGTCATACGTTTTTGGATTAAACTTTCTGGCCGATTGCTTGTATGGTCTAAAACCGGCCTTTATAGGTAACCGATGCTCCACTAGCTCTCGGCTTAAACCCGGCATCTCATGATATTCCCATGCAAAGCAACAAACATATTCTTTCAATAGCTCGATCAACTTAGCCTTATGATCGGCTCTTAAATTTTCGTTTACAAATGTCGGCCTAGGAATTGAACCATCTCCTATATCTATATCTTCTAATGGATCGGCCGATGTAAAACCTTGTCCTAATTTATCCATATCATCTAACTCTTCTATGGACTCATACATATCGTTCTCATTGGACCGATATTCTACAAGACGCCTTTGTAACCACTCTGAGTTAGGATCCATTTAAATACATCATACCTTGGAGCCGATTATCGCCAACCGGCTTTAAAAAAACGGGCACGAAACCACTTTTTGTGGCGCTAAGAAAATCATATTCTGATAAGTCGCGCCCCGTCAAGCAAGTAGCATTGGGATGTTGCCAATCCACCGATGCATCGGCCAAAGCAACACAAGCCGAATTATCCGCATGAATGACTTCTACTTCATCATCAACCCATTGAATCAAAAACTGGTGCATACTAGATGGCACGCATTGGTTTGCATGTACCCAATCGCGACCTAATATCACATTGTAGTTACCTTGCACCTCGGCGACAAAGAATGCGGTAGCCAAAGTTTTGCTTCCCACCGTAAGCTCCACATACATCACACCTTTGGCTTCAGTTTTCTCTTTGCCTTCAAATCCATTAAGCACCATGTTGGTCTTTATTAACTCTTCATCACGCAGCCCTAATTTTTTGAAGACCGAATATGGCATAAGATTCACCACAGCACCACCATCGACAAGCATTCTAGCAACCGGCGATCCATTAATATGACCTTTAAGGAACAATGGCTTCAAGTGCATCACCGGCTCTTTTGGCTTCTCGAATATAGCATTTTTAGGACCAAAATCTAGCTGAGCTACCTCCCCTTCTTCATCTATAGCACGAAATTCAGCGGGTAAGTAATACACCATATTAATATCCATACCTTCATGAACCGGTGTAGACTCATAATCAAGCATTTCATCTCCTTCCGCAAGCATGTCCATCGACTCAAAATATCTTCAAGGGAAGAGGAAGTAGTAGGCAAAGTGGACGATGTAATAGTAGCCGCATCGTCCCCCGTCGGTGGTGTAGGTGTTGCTATGACCAATGCAGAAGCTGCAATGTTTTCCTTTTGCTTTGGCCTCCACACTTGTTTTGGGGGTACCATGGGGCGGCTTTCATTGAAAAATTTATCCCTTAGCTTTTCTGCTTCTTGTTCCTCCTTCTCATGACTCCTCATGCGCTCCAATCTCCTTTTTGCGCCTTGGTGAGACCGGAAGGACACCACTTAGGCTGAGTATATTTTGGATCCCTCAACTTGGCCTTGCTTGTGCTAGCTTCATGATCATTAGCCATGGGGCCTTGCTGGACCGCAGCCACATCTTTATTAGAATCAGCCGGATTATCAACAATAATCGGCTCTTTGATTATTAATTCTTTAGTGCCTATCATAATAGTTTCACCACTAGCATTCTTCTCCTTTTGCTTGCTAGGCTCTGAAATTTCAGCACTTGGTGATTTGGCATGCCACACTTGCCGGTTGACCCTTTTTTGATTATCTTGCATTGGCCGATTGACACCATTGTTCAAACGGCCTCGTGTGGGATAAGAAAGCCTCTCATGAACGGGCCTCCTTGGTTCTGCCCAACCCGTATGAAAAGCATAAGGGGCCATTGGGGGATGCCCCCATCCTCCATTGAAGCCTCCCATGTAGTATGACGCACAAGGGGGCGGCGCCATCCATGGTCCTGGTGCCCATGACCCATATGGCCTTGCGTGATGCTGAAATTCTTCCCTCGGAGGTGATCTTGAGCGCTTCAAATTTGATGACCGGTTAGAGCTAGAACCGTCCGCTTGATTGGCATACTTGGACAACAGCATATCAAAAGTTGGCTTGATTCTCTTGCGCTGCACTTTAGCTTCATTCGTCTTCCACTTGCCAACCTCTGGACTCTTGGGCTTAACAAATTTGACATGAGTGTTCTCTTGCACTTGTGGTTGCCCCCCGAGTGTGGGATTCTTGATGGTGATCTTGATTACCTCCTTGCCACTTGGTTGCTTGTCAAGCACAACTTGTCTCCCCAAGACCTTGTTGCTCTCCTCATTTTTCCTGGGCTCACCAATGACAATATTATTTTTATTAGCTGATTCGGCTATGTTGGGCCGAATTAACATCTTCTTCCCCTCCAAATCCATGGTGTTCATTGGGAAAGGTTGCTTATAAACTTGCATCTCAGAAAAATTCAATCGTCCGACATTAATGGCCGATTGTATCTGTCGTCGAAAAACATTACAATCATTAGTAGCATGAGAAAAAGAATTATGATAATTGCAATAAGCACGCCATTTTAGCTCTTCGAACGGCGGTAAAGTATGAGATATTCTAATAATCTTGGCTTGCAACAAAGCATCAAATATTTTATCACACTTAGCAATGTTGACAGTAAATTTCATCTCTTCATCACGATTCTTATGAATCGGCTTTAAATCATTGCAAGTAAACGGTTTGGCCTTAGATGGCCAAACAAATTCAGCAGCATAAATATCACCCTCATCGTCCGAGTGGTCACTATCATACTCAACCATATTCACCTTGGGACGATCAGTTTTATATCTATGCACCTCTTTAAGATCTTTGCTTCGGCTTTCTTTAGCCAAAGCCCTTTGCAAGACTTGGTTGATATTTAAAAACTTGTATCCTTCTAGCCTTTCTCTAATATGAGTTCTCAAACCACTAAGTACAAGATCAGCCAAATCTCTCTCGGTTATCACCAAACTATAGCACCGGTTTTTTGTATCCCTAAATCTTTTGACATAGTCGGAGACCGATTCATCATACTTTTGCTTAACCGATGTAAGATGGGATAGTTTAAGCTCATTGTCACCACTGTAGAAGTGATCATGAAACTTTTGCTCCAAGTGAAACCATGTTGTAACAGAACCGGTGGTAACATAAAAACCACGAAAGCGATGCGGTTAAAGATAAAGGAAAATAACGTACTCTCCACTCATCTCGTGAACTTGCCTCACCTAATTGTGCCAAGTACTGACTAACATGCTCCCAGGTGGTTTTTGTTCCCTCTCCATTAAACTTAACAAAATCTGGAATTTTATATCCCGGAGGACATTGAATTGCATCAAAGTATTCTCGATATGGCTTTTGGTAAATACGGTTCCTTGGTAACTCAACTCCAAAATTCTCTCGGAGCATCTTAGCCATCTCCCCTCTAAGATTAGCTAGACCATCATCCACGGTGGACGATGAAGCTTGTGGCGGTAGCATAGGAGGAGTAGGGTTAGTAGTTGCAGGTGTGAATTGTGGCATGCATGCCGAATTGTAATTCGGCAGTGATCTAACAGTGTTTGCTCTTGTAGGTAGGGTTTGGTTCGGCGTCACCACCGAACTTGGCATACTCATGATAGGATTAATGGGTGCGAAACAATTTGATTTGTGGGGCTAGGATAAAATTCATCGGCACGGGCGCCGATGAAATAGGTAAAGTTGGACTAGGGATTTCTGCGGTGCGAGCACACCAACATTACCACTAGATGATTGAGGCACACTATTTTTAGCATTACTATTTTCCAAGAAAATTTGGTATAAAAGATTATTGCTATCGAATGTCGACTATCAATTTCAGCCCATACCTCGGAGAGAAGGTATTACTTACGAGGGTTTAACCTGTTCATCATGAAGAGAAGGAAACTTGATTTCTCCAACCGGAGTGATATTGCCTTGACGATCCTTTTTGAACTTAGCAAGGAACTCCTGCATCTCCTTCTCTTCACGCGCCTTCTTGTACTCCTCATAAGCTTGGCGATGTTCCTCCGATAATTCCTCAAAATTGGGCATGATTATGTTATTGGCGTCGATTTCCGAGGGCTTGGGAATCTTGTCGTTGCCAGACATGATGGATGATGATGATGATTGATCTTTTCCCCAGCGGAGTCGCCAAAAAGTGTGTTCGCACACGAACACGTCACCGTGTACCTCCAACACCGAGGGTGATGCACCGCAGCTCACGTCGAAGGATTCTCACCGGAAGCGCGATTCGCAAGTCGACCGGCGAGAGCTTTTGAGAACCCGAAACCCTACACTCCCGGGAGGGACCCCGTCGGGGAGTGCGGCGGCTATGGGCTGCCCTAGGTCGGTCAAGCCGCCCCTAGAGCCTCGGTATTCGCAGCTCTCCAACACGAAGAACGACGAAGAACGAGGGAGGGACAAAAGGTAGATGAAAAAGTTGCAGATGTGTTTGCGATTGTGTGTTGTTGTTCAATCGGTCGTCACCTCTTGTCTATATAAGAGGCGGGTGGACTTCCCGTACAAGAAAAGGACTTGCCTAGCCGTCCAAATCATCAAAACCTAATAAAACACGGAGTATTCACGACCCCCGGCCCGGATGTCCGGCTCAAGGCCCGGATGATCCGGCCTAGCCCAGTTTTTTGACAGCAGCTCACTGTTTTGGCTCTAGAATCCTCATACAGCTTTGGATTTGGACGTTTTTTATATCCAAATCAACCGTCTCGACGAGACGCACAACTTTCATGTTGAACACTTTTTCATCCGAGGCCATCTTGAGGGTGTTTCGGGCCGTTTTCTAAAGTCTGCAGCAGAAAAACTTGTCCGGACGTCCGGACGATTGCCCGGATTGTCCGGCCTTTACCCGGATCATCCGGGACTTGACCCAGATCATCCAGCTTCAGCTCCAACCTTCTGGTGTCTTGATGCTCCAATTACCCGGATGATCGATCCCGGCCCGGATGATCCGGCCAAACATTGCTGCAGCGCACGGTTTTGCCTCTAACTTTTGCATACGATCTCGAATGGGGACGATCTTTATATCAAAATCGTCTGTTTCAACGAGACGAAGAACTTTGCAGTTGTAAATTTTTCCATCCGAGGCCGTCTTAATTAGGTTTCATGTCATTCTTTAACCTGGTGTCAATACGAGCATCTCTAAGATTGGCATAACTTTTGCATCCGAGCTTCGTTTTGAACCATCTCTATATTTATATCGATCGGCTTGAAGAGAGCCATCCAGTGGTGACATGAACTCATAATTCTAACATCATCTCATCATAGCCTCAAGTCGCTCTTTGTGATCATGCCATTTTCGAGCGTCAACAATAGGTAAGAAGTTGGCATATTCTGGGTTGCTTAAGTGGTTATTTGCCAAATCTAACTTAACAATCATTGGGGGGTGACTGAGTTGGTATGGGATGGCACCAACAAGATTGTTATAGCTCAAGTCGAGAACAGTAAGTGTGAGAAACAGGGAGATGTTTGATGGGACAAGGCCAACAAGGTTGTTGCTGTTGAGGTTGAGCGCGGTGAGGTTTTGGAACGCTGCAGAGTAGAAGGCATGAAGCGTAGCATGGAGCCCCTTGTTGGGAAGACGGAGCTCGGTAACATGTCCGGCAGCATCACAAGTGACGCCGAACCAAGAGCAGGTAGAGGTTGCAATCGACCATGAGGATAGTGACTTGGTGCTGCCAATCAAAGTGGATTTCCATCGGAGAAGGGCTTCTGCTTCCGGGTTGATCGCCTTGGATGTGCATATCAGCAGGAAAACTGAGACGCATAAGAGTTTCTGCAGCACCATTGCGTGCAGTTAGAGTGCTGGCAAAAAGCTGCAGGTTGATGTCGTTTATTGCCTTCAGACTCGGGGTCACCGTGTGAGAAAAATATGCGTACAAAGACTTCAAACTCGGGGTCACCGTGTGAGAAAAATATCAAATCCACCAGTGCTTTGAGGCCACAATCTTGGGTATCCCAATGCCCGGCCTCACAGTGAAGTGATTACTACTCTGCTTCTGGTTGCCGTGAACACAGGGCCAAACCAACTGTCAATATCACCCAGTCATTCTCTAGGACTGAACCTCCAGAAACTGAATCCACATCACAATTTTTTTGAAGTACCACGGTAGGAACAAAACAGAGGCAGAAATTCCAAATGATCAACTGCTGAATCAATAAATGTATGAAGCAACCTGAGGAGGTAACTAGGCACAAGTGCCCAGGAGTTCGTAAGGTGAGCAAAGATCGAAAAAATCATAAAAATATACAAAAAGCGACGACTCGTGATGATGTTGTCCTAAAAATTCAGAGAACAGGAACCGAACTCACTCTAGGAAATCGATCTCTCATATCATAACAATAATAAGCCAGTTCTATAGAACCTAGACAGGACCGGATAACTAAATAGTTCTAGCTTATTGGTGAAAGAAAACGAAGAGGTGGCTCAGGAACAACATATTTATATCCATTGTAGAACACTACTAAGTGAGAAACAGAGTGTCATACTGCAGGGTACGTGCCATCTTCAGCATAACATTTTGCTGCATGGCATCGATGCAACACAGGAAAAACAACGCTCCAAACCACAACCACAAACCAGGTTAGGCTCCATAGTCGAACAGCATCAAACCCAGTGTTCTAGCAGAGAGAGAAGGAACTCTGCATATGTCTATCACAAGAGCCTCTTTTTCAGATGTCCGTCCATATGAAAAAATTTAAGAATGTAAATTGAGGCCTTCAGCTTATGAATAAATTTCAGAAGGACCTGACACTGAAATACCTTGAACCTGAAAGTGACAGCTTTCACCTTGACACTAAAATATAGGGCAATACTGAACATCAAATTCAGAATTTTGAGCTCTGTTCATCACAAAAAATGAAATAAAAATAATGAGCTCTCAGCTCATAGGATTCGAATTCAAAGTCAGAATGTTTTGAACTTTGTAACTTGAGATTATAAACTTTCAACACAAATATACTGCAACAACTTTCACGGCTCAAAACGTGATTATAAACTTAATATTTTGTAACTTGAGATCATAAACTTGCTAGAAGTTCGACGTATGATGATGCTGTGCTGAAAAGAAAAAAAAAGACAAATCTTGAAAAAGAAAAAGAAAAAGAAAAAGATGTGTGATGATGTTGGTCACTGCCGGTGGCTGACAAATCCGCCCGAGGGTGTGTTTGTTCCATTTCCAAATATTACTGAATTTTGAATTAAGGAATATTCTTCTCAAAAAGGAGAAAATCCATTTGAGTTCCTTCCCCTCAATAAAAGAAATCCATTCAAGTCCCCAACGTTTTCCTTTTTGCAAGAGAAAGTACATTCGTGAATGGTTGGGGGTTCTAAGGGTGGAACCAGCACATCGGGTGCTTTTCGGACAGGTTCATTCAATGAGATGAGGCGTTCCGTCAACTACGAGGCGCATGTGATGACTTCTTCAATCAAGATGTGTCGGCTCAGTATGAATGTCGGTTCTTTCCAATCTCCCCGCCCCTAACCCTAACCGCGCCGCCAGCCGCCCATCCCCGCTCCTCCCCCGCTTCGCCGCCGCTGGAGGGAACGCCGGCGAAGCCCGCGTGGTCCCCAGGGAAGGTGGCGGCGGGGCGTACTCGCCGTTCTCGCGCAGATCTCACGGCGGCCGGTGGCGCGCGGCGGTGTTCCGCCGGGGCTGGCGCTGTTGCCGTGGGCGGCGTCCCTCACGGCAGCGGGCTGCCCGAACGGCGCTTAGTGGTAGCCCGTGGCGGCGCGCTGGTGGGCGGATCTGGGCTTCGGTCTGCGTCCTCGTCGTGGCAGCGCTTGCCGTTGCCCTCGGCCATGAGGCGTGGTCCGGGACGGGCCTAGCGCCGGTGGTGCTGGCCAGACGCGCGCGGCAGCGCCTTACTTCATCTCGCGTCGTCTCGTTGGCCAATGGTGGTGGTCATCTTCGTCGTCAAAGATGGCCGGCCAGAGGCTTGGTGATCGGATCTCGAGATCCATCATCTAGTCCTGGCTGCGAGTTGGGGAGACATGGTTGCCGGTGAAAACCGAGCCGTTGGCAGGCGATGGCGGCGTTCTACGTCGTTACCTTGATGGAGGCATTGTCGTGTAACTACTGTCGACCCACTCGTGCTGCTCTAGGGGAAACCCTAGGATTTGGTGTTCCAGATCGGACGATGGCGGCACTGCGGTGTCGTTTCTCTCTTGGGAGCATCGTTTGTGGAGTAGTGCTGGAAGTCAGAGGCAGGAGGTGGAGCGGCTTCGTCTTGCACGGAGCTTCGGTGGAGATGTCAAGTCATGCCTGACCGATAGGTGCTACGCTTTGTCATGCCTGGTCGGCAGGTGCTACGCACGACAGATCTTCCAAAGACTTCAAGCTGTGTCGGCTGGTGGTACTTGGCAGCATTGTGTTGAGGTGTATCAGTGGCCACCGCGACATGCACGGCTGTTTGAGCGCAGGGAGGAGGTGCCGTTGGGCGCCGTGGTGGCGTCGACGATAGCTAGACCGACCAAGGTTGATGCATCAGTACAGTTCTGAAGATGGAGCGGTGGCAGTTGGCGGCGGCGGCCTCTGAGAGCACGCCGGACTGGCGAGATCCATGCCCGGCAGGCGTCCTGGATGGATCCTCAGGTCTTAGATGTTAGGTTTGGCTGCGATGTCTGTTTGGTATTAGGTCCAGGCCATCTGCGCCCCTTCATCAACTGGATAGGTGTAGCGACAGTTTGTTGCTTAGACGACGGCTTTAGTCTTACTGTGGTATTACTTTGTAAGGCCTTGTGAGAATAATTAATAAAGTGGCCGTATGCATCACCCAGATGCAGAGGCCGGGGGTCATCCTCCTTTTTTTAAAAAAAAGTGTATGTGAGCAGTTGTGATTGTATTTTTAAAAGATAATCCATTCAAGTCTCCGACTGTCATTTCTACAAATTCAGAATATTTTACATTTTTTTTTCTGGAGAGACCTAAAAGAGAAGAAAAATAAAGACTCTATGTTGGCTGCCGGCGACCTCTGTGATCCTCTACCCGCCGTGCAGCGGGTGAGGAAATCGGTAGTCCTCAGACGCTCCCGGCGATTGGCGACCGACAAGGTAGCCGGACGAGAACGTGTCTGTTCGCAGTACATGGCGAGCCTGGAGGCGGTGAAAGTTAACACAGATGAGCCGTGCCTTTGTCAACAGCTACCAGAACTAAGATGCCCATCTCGGATTCTCAAATTGCCATGGAAACCGTTGGTGGATGCTGTGATTTTTCCTCTTGTTCTTCGGTGATATGTAGCTGGTATGATTCTGATCAGAATTTTGTTGCGAGTGGTGGTAAACAACTGAGTAACAGGGAAAATAAGGTACTGCCTACATGCTTTAGGTACCAGCAAGCTCAAAAATATATCAACAGCAACCGCGCGCCCATCTTCCCGCAAAAAAGGAAGAAAAAACGCGTCCATGAGAGATACTGTACATGAAAGATACTGTCCAGGAAAGCCACAACGACAAGCTCATTGCTAGGATGAAGGGCTGGAAGCTCGCCCTTCTATCCCTTGATGGACGGCTGGATCTTGTCAGAGCCGTGCTCTCAGCGATGCCGATCTTCCAAATGCTCGCCTTGATATTGCCGGCTTGGCTGGCTAAGCTGATTGATAAGGTTCGACGTGGGTTTCTTGTGTGGGGGGTGGGGGGGGGGGGGCAGTGAGGTGGCGGGCGGAGAAAAATGCCTTGTCAACTGGGGTACAGTATGTCGGCCAAAGGATTACGGTGGGCTTGGCATCATCAACCTGACAGCCCAAAGTCGCGCCCTACGGATGAGGTGGTTGTGGCTTTCCTGGACCGACAGCAACAAGACATGGCAGGGGCTGGAGCTACCTATCGATCCTGCGGTCAGATCGCTCTTCAACGCCTCAGTTGACTTCCAGCTGGGCAAGGGTGACCGCATTCTCTTTCGGAAGGAGCCGTGGTTTAAGGGCATCAACTTCTAGGATGCCTTCCCGGCGCTGTTTCAACATTGCACCAGGAAAAACCTCATTGTTGCGCAAGCCATGGAGAACAACAGATGGATCAGACACCTCAAAGCAAACCTATCTGCACAGGCAACAAGGGAATTCCTGACGCTGTGGGAAGGAGTCCAAAATTTACACCTTTTTTTCGAAAAGGGGGTTCTCTCCGGCCTCAGCATCAGAGTGATGCATACGGCCATCTTATTAACCAAATAAAAAGGTTCCAAACAAGGTGCCAAAGTCTCCAACAGTAAAAAACTGAAAAAGAAAGCTCACACAGAGCCAAAATGGGCTAGAAACACAAACTAGCCAATCAAAGACGCCACAACCGGCTGGCTAAAGATAGATAGGTAAACTAATTGCCTATCCTATTACATGACCGCCATCCAAACCGGTTGAAGATATACCGAGCTACCATCTCCCAGCGGATGGATCTAGTAACCAAATGCTCCTTGGCCTCCATCGGAGTGAGTAGCGATCACGAACGGATCAATGCCGTGGCTCGGAAAATAACCTGCAAAAAGTGAATACGTGATGTTCTGTTAAAAACCAAATCATTTCTGTAATTCCAAATAGTCCACAACAAAGCGCAAACTCCAACATGAATATGTCTCGCTAAGTCAGGCTCAATCCCATTAAGCCATGTCCCAAATAACGTGTTGACAGAATTCGGTGGAGTAATATTAAAATTAAAAGCAATGTGGACCGTCCGCCAAAGGACCTTGGCCAACGGGCAATCAAGAAAGAGGTGTTTGATCGTCTCATCCCGATCACAGAAACTACACCTAGTAGGTCATGTCCAATTACGCTTTATCAAGTTGTCCTTGGTTAAAATAACTTGGTTATGAACAAACCACATAAACACTTTTATTTTCAATGGAACTTTGACAGCTCAAACATGCTTGGAGGTAGGAATGGAGTTCGAATTAATAACATCAATATACATTGATTTAACTGTGAAAACTTCAGACCTAATCAGTTTCCAGCGTAATTCATCAGGTTGTTGAGAAAGTTGAACCTCCGTCAGTCTTCTAACTAGACGGAGCCATTCTTCCCAACGATTGCCCGCTAGCGACCGTCTGAACTGAATATTAAGGGGGGTAGATTGGAAAGCCGTTGCAACGAACACCTCACGCCGTTGAACAATACGATATAAAGACGGATATTGAATGGCCAAGGGTGTGTCGCCGAGCCAAGTATCCTCCCAGAGACATGTATTAGCGCCGTTGCCAATAACAAACTTTGTCCTATTAAACAAGGATTTTTTGACTTTCATCAGTCCTTTCCAGAAAGGCGAGTCAGTCGGCCTGACTGTGACCTGGGACAAGGATTTTGTCTGTAGGTACTTGCTGCGAAGGATTTGCGCCCACGTGGCATCAGTCTCAGATGACAACTTCCACAGCCACTTACTGAGAAAACATCTGTTCTTTACTTCAAGATTCTCAATACCAAGACCCCCTTGGTCTTTCGGTCTGCAGATGATATCCCATTTAGCAAGTCGGTATTTTCTTTTTAGTTCATCACCCTGCCAAAACTTACACCTAACAGAAGAGTCTGATCGGATTCGTTGGAAGTGGACAGCAAATGGCATGTACACGGCAAGATCGGCTTACACAATTCAATTTGAGGACTGCACTTGAGCTGCTTGGGCTGCGTTCATATGGAAATCCGATGCACCGGGCAAATGCAAGCTATTTGCATGGTTGGCACTGCTTGGCCGCTGCAACACGGCCGATGTTCTTGCAAAGAAAGGCTGGCCTCGCAACCCTACTTGCTCCTTATGCAATGGACCAATGGAGGACGTCGTGCACCTGCTAGCTTCCTGCCCCGTCTCCATCCAGATTTGGCAAGACATCATTGCTCGCTGCAGCCTACATCCGGGCCTCGCTCCCTCAGCCGGCACAACATCCCTGGTGCGTTGGGTCGAGCAGACCAATGGCATTGTTCCTGCATCAACACAGAAGCCTTGGAGCGCCCTGGTACAGGGTATGGTGGTCAATATGGAACGAACGCAACGCAAGAATCTTCGGGAACCAACCCTCGCTGCAGCGGACAGTGGTGGAACAAATGATCGAGGAGGCAGCGGTTTGGCAAAGGGCGGGACGGGGCAAGGCCAACTCACTCCTCAACAGACCAAGGGAACCCGACTAAGAAAGACACATTACAGGCAATGGCGAAGGCATGTCCACCAGGTTGTGGACTGGACATGTAAATCTGTTGTAATCTAACTCTCTAAACCCCCCAAGTTTCAATGAAAAACTGGTCGATCAGCATTTTCGTTAAAAAAAACTGCAGCTCACAAATTCAGAGAATAACACTCCCTCGTACAGTAATTAATAGGAGTACAAGACTGTGACTATCCACACAGGAACACAATTAAGTACATGCTTGCTGGTGAAGACAATTGGACAATTGGACATGGTACATACATGTCCAGCTTACGAAACTTGCAGACTGAGGACACTTCGAGAGATGCTCATGTGCAGTATGTGGGTAGCAGAGTATTGTACTGTCAGCCAGTATGCTTCATCTTCTGCATCACATGCTGTTGCCATGAATCGATGCAACTGAAGAACGAAAACCTCCATAGCCTCGAGAATAACAGTGCTCCAAACCATACCCAGAAACCAAAGACAGTTCCGGCAATCACTGAATAGTACATCCACATGGTTTCCAGTTCTTGCTGATGTTCCATTGCCCCATCTGGTGCAGTTCTAGCACTTGAACCATTCGTACATGACACGTTCAATGGGAGGCCACAAAGTCCCAGATTATTGCCATAAATTGACGGATCATTGAGTGTCTGGAGTTGATTCCCTGTAGGTATCTCACCGGACAGAAGGTTGTTTGAGAGATTAAGAGAGCTCAGGAACATCAAGTTTGACATGCTAGGAGGAATAGGACCCGATAGTTTGTTCCAAGAGAGGTCAAGCGATTCTAACAACTTTAGATTGCCAATGTCCTTGGGGATTCCACCAGACAGATAATTTCTTGACATATTTAGCATCTGGATGCCTCTCAGTTTTGTCAACTCTGAAGGGATTTCACCGGAGAGAGAATTGCCAGAGAGATCGATGCCAGTCACAAATGCATCACTTCCATGGAAGGTGTACTCCTGTCCTTTCCAAATTGTGTCCATGCTGCCATCATAGGTGAAGGAAATATGCCCTAGAGGCAATAATAAAGTTATTATTTATTTCCTTATTTCATGATAAATGTTTATCATTCATGCTAGAATTGTATTAATCGGAAACATAATACATGTGTGAATGCATAGACAAAACAACATGTCACTAGTATGCCTCTACTAGACTAGCTTGTTAATCAAAGATGGTTATGTTTCCTAACCATGAACAAGGAGTTGTTATTTGATTAATGAGGTCACATCATTAGTAGAATGATCTGATTGACTTGACCCATTCCCTTAGCTTAGCACACGATCGTTTAGTATGTTGCTACTGCTTTTATCCATGACATATACATGTTCCTGTAACTATGAGATTATGCAACTCCCGTTTACCGGAGGAACACTTTGGGTGCTACCAAACGTCACAACGAATCGGGTGATTATAAAGGAGTACTACAGGTGTCTCCAAAGGCGATGTTGGGTTGGCGTATTTGAGATTAGGTTTTGTCACTCCGATTGTCGGAGAGGTATCTCTGGGCCCTCTCGGTAATGCACATCACTCAAGCCTTGCAAGCACTACAACTAATGAGTTAGTTGTGAGATGATGTATTACGGAACGAGTAAAGAGACTTGCCGGTAACGAGATTGAACTAGGTATTGGATACCGACGATCGAATCTCGGGCAAGTAACATACCGATGACAAAGGGAACAACGTATGTTGTTATGCGGTCTGACCGATAAAGATCTTCGTAGAATATGTAGGAACCAATATGGGCATCCAGGTCCCGCTGTTGGTTATTGACCGTGAATAGTTCTAGGTCATGTCTACATTGTTCTCGAACCGTAGGGTCTGCACGCTTAAGGTTTCGATGGCGAGTTATTATGAGTTTATGTATTTTGATGTCTTGAAGGAGTTCGAGTCCGGATGTGATCACGGACATGACGAGGAGTCTCGAAATGGTCGAGACATAAAGATTGATATATTGAAGCCTATGTTTGGAGTTCGAATGGTTCCGAGGCGGCGGAATTCTACCGGAGTACAGGAGGTTACGGAACCCCGGGAGGTAAATGGGCCTCGATGGGCCTTAGTGGAAAGGAGAAGGGCCAGCCCTGGGTGGTGCGCGCCTCCCCCTTCCTAGTCCTACTAGGACTAGGAGAAGGGCCGCCCCTCTCTCTTTTCCCTCCGGAATCCTAGTCCAACTAGGATTGGGGAATCCTACTCCCGGAGGGAGTAGGACTCCTGGCCAGCGCCTCCCTTGGCCGGCCCCTTCCCCTTGCTCCTTTATATCTGGGGCAGGGGGCACCTTGAAACACACAAGTTGATCTTGAGATCGTTCCTTAGCCGTGTGCGGTGCCCCCTCCACCATATTCCACCTCGGTTATACTGTCATGAAGCTTAAGCGAAGCCTGCGCCGTGAAACATCAAGATCGTCCTGCCACGCCGTCGTCTTGTGAAACTCTCCCTCAACACTCGGCTGGATCGAGTCGAGGGACGTCATCGAGCTGTACGTGTGTCAAGAACTCGGGGCGTCGGAGTGCGGCGCCGGGATCGGTCGGATCGCGAGGAGAACGTCGACTACTTCCTCTACGTTGTGATCGCTTCGCTTGGTCTACAAGGGTATGTGGACAACACTCTCCTCTCGTTGCTATGCATCACCATGATCTTGCGTGTGCGTGGGAAAATTTTGAAATCACTCGTTCCCCAACAAAGGCATCCGAGCCTAGGTTTTATTATATGGTTTGATGTTTTGCACGAGTAGAACACAAGTGAGTTGTGGGCGATACAAGTCATACTACCTACCAGCATGTCATACTTTGGTTCAGCGGTATTGTGAGATGAAGCGGCCTGACCGACATTACGCGTGACGCTTCTGAGACTGGTTTCACCGCTGCGAGCACTCGTTGCTTAAAGGTGACCGGTGGGTGCTGTCTCTCTCACTTTAGTTGAACTGAGTGTGGCTACGCCCGGTCCTTGAGAAGGTTAAACGCGAGTCTATTTGACGAAGTATCGTTGTGGTTTTGATGCGTGGGTGAGACTGGTTCTTGCTTAAGCCCGTAGCAGCCACGTAAAATTTGCAACAACAAAGTAGAGGACGTCTAACTTGTTTTTGCAGGGCATGTTGTGATGTGATATGGTCAAGGCGTGATGCTATATTTTATTGTATGAGATGATCATGTTTTGTAACCGGTTATCGGCAATCGGCAGGAGCCATATGGTTGTCGCTTTATTGTATGCAATGCAATCGCCTGTAATGCTTTACTTTATCACTAAGCGGTAGCGATAGTCGTAATAGCATAAGTTTGGCGAGGCGACAACGATGCTACGATGGAGATCAAGGTGTCGCGCCGGTGGCGATGGTGATCATGGTGGTGCAGCAAGATGGAGATCATGAAGCACAAGATGATGATGACCATATCATATCACTTATATTGATTTGCATGTGATGTTTATCCTTTTATGCATCTTATCTTGCTTTGATTGACGGTAGCATTATAAGATGATCTCTCACTAAATTATCAAGAAGTGTTCTCCCGGTATGCACCGTTGCCAAAGTTAAATCGTGCCCGGACACCACGTGATGATCGGGTGTGATAAGCTCTCGTCCATCTACAACGGGTGCAAGCCAGTTTTGCACACGCAGAATACTCGGGTTATACTTGACGAGCCTAGCATATGCGAGATATGGCCTCGGAACACGGAGACCGAAAGGTCGAGCATGAATCATATAGTAGATATGATCAACATAAGATGTTCACCATTGAAAACTACTCCATTTCACGTGATGATCGGTTATGGTTTAGTTGATTTGGGTCACGTGATCACTTGGATGACTAGAGATGTCTTTCTAAGTGGGAGTTCTTAAATAATATGATTAATTGAACTTAAATTTATCATGAACTTAGTACTGATAGTATCTTGCTTGTTTATGTTTGATTGTAGATAGATGGCTCGTCTTTGTTGTTCCGTTGAATTTTAATGCGTTCCTTGAGAAAGCAAAGTTGAAAGATGATGGTAGCAATTACGGAATTGGGTCCGTAACGAGGATTATCCTCATTGCTGCACGTAAGAGTTACGTCTGGATGCACCGCTAGGTGACAGAACTGATCTTGAGATCTGGCCGACGGCGTTAAGAGCGTCTGGCGAGCAAAGCTGATGACTACTCTATAGTTCAGTGTGCCATGCTTTACGGCTTAGAACCGGGACTTCAACGGCGTTTTGAGCGTCATGGAGCATATGAGATGTTCCAGAGTTGAAGTTGATATTCCAACAGAATGCCCGGATTGAGAGATATGAAGTCTCCAATAAGTTCTATAGCTGCAAGATGGAGGAGAATAGTTACATTAGTGAGCATATACTCGTAATGTGCGGGTACTACAATCACTTGACACAATTGGGAGTTAATCTTCCGGATGATTGTGTCATTGATGAATTCTTCAATCACGCCACCAAGCTACAAAGGCTTCGTGATGAACTATAATATGCAAGGGTTAGTGAAAACTATGCTCGAGCTCTTACAAATGCTAAAGGCAGCGGAGGTAGAAATCAAGAAGGAGCATCAAGTGTTGATGGTCAATAAGACCACTAGTTTCAAGAAGAAAGGCAAAGGGAAGAAGAAGGAACTTCAAGAAGAACAGCAAGCAAGTTCTTTGCTCGGAGAAAAAACCCAAGTCTGGCCCTAAACCTGAAACGAGTGTTTCTCTGCAAGCGACTGGTCCTTTGAAGCGGAACTGCCCCAAGTATTTGGCGGATAAGAAGGATGGCAAGGTGAACAAAGGTATATGTGATATACATGTTATTGATGTGTACCTTACTAGAGCTCGCAGATAGCACTGGGTATTTGATCTGGTTACATTGCTAATATTTGCAACTCAAAGCAGGGACTACGGATTAGCGAACACGGCAAAGGGCGAGGTGACGATCTTGCGTGGGAATGGTTCCAAAGTCGATGTGATCGCGGTCGGCACGCTACCTCTACATCTACCTTCGGGATTAGTTTTAGACCTAAATAATTGTTATTTGGTGCTGCGTTGAGCATGAACATTATATCTGGATCTTGTTTGATGCGAGACGGTTATTCATTTAAATCAAAGAATAATGGTTGTTCTATTTATATGAGTAATATCTTTTATGGTCATGCACCCTTGAGGAATGGTCTATTTTGATGAATCTCGATAGTAGTGATACACATATTCATAATGTTGAAACCAAAAGATGCAGAGTTGATAATGATAGTGCAACTTATTTGTGGCACTTGCCGTTTAGGTCATATCGGTGTAAAGCGCATGAAGAAACTCCATCTTGATGGACTTTTGGAGTCACTTGATTATGAATCACTTGGCACTTGCGAACCGTGCCTCATGGGCAAGATGACTAGAACACCGTTCTCGGTACTATGGAGAGAGCAACAGATTTATTGGAAATCATACATACGGATGTATGTGGTCCAATGAATGTTGAGGCTCGTGGCGGATATCGTTATTTTCTCACCTTCACAGATGACTTAAGCAGATATGGGTATATCTACTTAATGAAACATAAGTCTGAAACGTTTGAAAAGTTCAAAGAATTTCAGAGTGAAGTTGAAAATCATCGTAACAAGAAAATTAAATTTCTACGATCTGATCGTGGAGGTGAATATTTGAGTTCTGAGTTTGGTTTACATTTGAAACAATGCGGAATAGTTTAGCAACTCACGCCACCGGAACACCACAGCGTAATGGTGTGTCCGAGCGTCGTCGTACTTTACTAGATATGGTACGATCTATGATGTCTCTTCAGATTTACCGCTATCGTTTTGGGGTTATGCTCTAGAGGCGGCCGCATTCACCTGAATAGAACACCGTCGAAATCCGTTGAAACGACACCTTATGAACTATGGTTTAGCAAGAAACCAAAGTTGTCGTTTCTTAAAGTTTGGGGATGCGATGCTTATGTGAAAAACTTCAACCCGATAAGCTCGAACCCAAATCGAAAATGTGTCTTCATAGGATACCCAAAGGAGACAGTTGGGTACACCTTCTATCACAGATCCGAAGGCAAGACATTCGTTGCTAAGAATGGATCCTTTCTAGAGAAGGAGTTTCTCTCGAAAGAAGTGAGTGGGAGGAAAGTGGAACTTGATGAGGTAATAGTACCTTCTCCCTTACTTGAAAGTAGTTAAATCAGAAATCAGTTTACGAGACGCCTACACCAAGTAGTGAGGAAGTTGATGATGTTGATCATGAAACTTCGAGATCAAGTTACTCTGAACCTCGTAGATCAACCAGAGTAAGATCCGCACTAGAGTGGTACGGTAATCCTGTTCGGAAATCATGCTACTAGATCATGATGAACCTCGAACTATGAAGAAGCGATGGTGAGCCCAGATTCCATAAAATGGCTTGAAGCCATGAAATGCGAGATGGGATCCATGTATGAAAACAAAGTATGGACTTTGGTTGACTTGCCCGAGGGTAGGCAAGCAATAGAAAACAAGTGGATCTTCAAGAAGAAGACCGACGCGACGGTAATATTATCGTCTACAAAGCTCGACTTATCGCAAAGGGTTTTCGACAAGTTCAAGGGATTGACTACGATGAGACCTTCTCACCCGTGGCGATGCTTAAGTCCGTCCGAATCATGTTAGCAATTGCTGCATTTTATGATTATGAAATTTGGCAAATGGATGTAAAGACGCATTCTGAATGGATTTACGGAAGAAGAGTTGTATATGATGCAACCGAAGGTTTTATCGATCCAAAGGAGCTAACAAAGTGTGCAAGCTCCAATGATCCATCTATGGACTGGTGCAAGCATCTCGGCGTTGGAATAAGCGCTTTGATAGTGTGATCAAAGCATTTGGGTTTGTCTGAGACTTTTGGAGAAGCTCAGTATTTACAAGAAAGTGAGTGGGAGCTCAGTAGCATTTACGATATTATATGTGGATGACATATTGCTGATCGGAAATGATATAGAATTCTGGATAGCATAAAGGGATACTTGAATAAGAGTTTTCAATGAAAGACCTCGGTGAAGCTGCTTACATATTGGGTATTAAGATCTATAGAGATAGATCAAGGCGCTTAATTGGACTTTCACAAAGCACATACCTTGACAAAATTTTGAAGAAGTTCAAAATGGATCAAGCAAAGAAAGGGTTCTTGCCTGTGTTACAAGGTGTGAAGTTGAGTCGGACTCAATGCCCGACCACTGCAGAAGATAGAGAAAATGAAAGATGTTCCTATGCTTCAGCCATAGGCTCTATCATGTATGCAATCTTGTGTACCGGACTGATGTGTGCCTTGCTATAAGCCTAGCAGGAGGTACCAAAGTAATCCAGTGGATCATCGACAGCGGTCAAGAACATCTGAAATACGAAAAGGACTAAGGATATGTTTCTCGTATATGGAGGTGACAAAGAGCTCATCGTAAACAGTTACGTTGATGCAAGCTTTGACACCGATCGGACGATTCTAAATCGCAGACCGGATCGTATTTACACTAAGCGGAGGAGCTGTCGGTTGGTGCAGTTCTAAACAAAGCGTCGTAGCGGGATCTACATGTGAAGCGGAATACATAGCAGCTTCGGAAGCAGCTAATGAAGGAGTCTGGATGAAGGAGTTCATATCCGATCTAGGTGTCATACCTAGTGCATCGGGTCCAATGAAAATCTTCTGTGACAATACTGGAGCAATTGCCTTAGCAAAGGAATCCAGATTTCACAAGAGGACCAAGCACATCAAGAGACGCTTCAATTCCATCCGGGACTTAGTCCAGACGGGAGACATAGAGATTTGCAAGATACATACGGATCTGAATGTTGCAGACCCGTTGACTAAGCCTCTTCCACGAGCAAAACATGATCAGCACCAAGACTCCATGGGTGTTAGAATCATTACTATGTAATCTAGATTATTGACTCTAGTGCAAGTGGGAGACTGAAGGAAATATGCCCTAGAGGCAATAATAAAGTTATTATTTATTTCCTTATTTCATGATAAATGTTTATCATTCATGCTAGAATTGTATTAACCGGAAACATAATACATGTGTGAATGCATAGACAAAACAACATGTCACTAGTATGCCTCTACTAGACTAGCTTGTTAATCAAAGATGGTTATGTTTCCTAACCATGAACAAGGAGTTGTTATTTGATTAATGAGGTCACATCATTAGTAGAATGATCTGATTGACTTGACCCATTCCTTAGCTTAGCACACGATCGTTTAGTATGTTGCTCTGCTTTTATCCATGACATATACATGTTCACGTAACTATGAGATTATGCAACTCCGTTTACGGAGGAACACTTTGGGTGCTACCAAACGTCACAACGCGTGGCGGGTGATTATAAAGGAGTACTACAGTGTCTCCAAAGGCGAGATGTTGGGTTGGCGTATTTGAGATTAGGTTTTGTCACTCCGATTGTCGGAGAGGTATCTCTGGCCCTCTCGGTAATGCACATCATCAAAGCCTTGCAAGCACTACAACTAATGAGTTAGTTGTGAGATGATGTATTACGAACGAGTAAAGAGACTTGCCGTAACGAGATTGAACTAGGTATTGGATACCGACGATCGAATCTCGGGCAAGTAACATACCGATGACAAAGGGAACAACGTATGTTGTTATGCGGTCTGACCGATAAAGATCTTCGTAGAATATGTAGGAACCAATATGGGCATCCAGGTCCGCTGTTGGTTATTGACCGTGAATAGTTCTAGGTCATGTCTACATTGTTCTCGAACCGTAGGGTCCGCACGCTTAAGGTTTCGATGGCGGTTATTATGAGTTTATGTATTTTGATGTACGAAGGAGTTCGAGTCCGGATGTGATCACGGACATGACGAGGAGTCTCGAAATGGTCGAGACATAAAGATTGATATATTGGAAGCCTATGTTTGGAGTTGAATGGTTCGGTGAAAACGGAATTCTACCGAAGTACCGGAGGTTACGGAACCCCGGGAGGTAAATGGGCCTCGATGGGCCTTAGTGGAAAGGAGAAGGGCCAGCCCTAGGTGGTGCGCCCTCCCCCTTCCCTAGTCCTACTAGGACTAGGAGAAGGGCCGCCCCTCTCTCTCTTTCCCTCCGGGAATCCTAGTCCAACTAGGATTGGGGAATCCTACTCCCAGAGGAGTAGGACTCCTGGCGCGCCTCCCTTGGCCGCCGCCCCTTCCCCTTGCTCCTTTATATCTGGGGCAGGGGGCACCTTGAACACACAAGTTGATCTTGAGATCGTTCCTTAGCCGTGTCGGTGCCCCCTCCACCATATTCCACCTCGGTTATACCGTCATGAAGCTTAGGCGAAGCCTGCGCCGGTGAAACATCAAGATCGTCCCACGCCGTCGTCTTGTGAAACTCTCCCTCAACACTCGGCTGGATCGGAGTCTGAGGGACGTCATCGAGCTGTCGTGTGTCAAGAACTCGGGGCGTCGAATGTAACGGCGCGGGATCGGTCGGATCGCGAGGAGAACGTCGACTACTTCCTCTACGTTGTGATCGCTTCCGCTTCGGGTCTACAAGGGTATGTGGACAACACTCTCCCCTCTCGTTGCTATGCATCACCATGATCTTGCGTGTGCGTAGGAAAATTTTTGAAATCACTACGTTCCCCAACAATAGGAAGATCTAAACCCGGTAGATTGTATTATGATTGTAATAACTGGTTGCATCATGGATGTCTGTTTCATCAAGGAGAAGTTTACGAAACTTTTGGGTATGGAACCTGCAAAATTATTTTCAGCTAGATCAAGTAGTTGCAGATGAGAGAGCTGTGATATCTGCCAAGGAATACTTCCATTGAACATGTTTGATCGAAGTCCAAGAATCCTCAGCAAAGGATTGCTTTCCCCTATCCACGGTGAAAATCGCCCCAGAAATAGTATTGTTCCCCAGATCCAAAATAACAAGGCTTTTGAAGTTCTTTATCACTTCCGGAAAGCAACCTGTGAACTTGTTGTTTGACAAGTACAGAAATTTTAGTGAAGAGTTGTGTTGGGTCGAGGTTGGAACTTCCCCAACAAAAGCATTGCTCGACAGATCCAAGGATTGTAGTTTTCTCAAGTTCCACAAGCAACCAGGGAGATAACCAAACAGTTGATTATTCGATAAGTCCAGTGATTGCAGACTGGTTAGGTTACAGTAGGCAGACATTGATTCTCCAAAGAAGCTGATATTCTTGGTCACCTTGACAACTGGAAACTGCTTGCTCTCGACATTAGGAATGATACCTGTAAACTTGTTACCAGACAAGTGGAGAACAACAAGATTTACTAACAAGTGGAGATGGCTGCAGGAAGCTCACCCTCAAGATGGTTGGAGCTGATGTCAAGGAATTGCAAATATGATAAATTGTCCATATTAAATAACATCATTCCAGTAAAGTGATTCTTGGCCAAATCCAGTGTTTCCAAGTTTGTCATATTTCCCATCTCCACCGGGATCGAACCAGTAAAGTTGTTTCGATGTAGCGAGAAATAGAGTAACTCCTTACACTTGCTGATCTGCGGTGGGATGTTTCCAGGTAACAAGTTGTTTGTAACATCGAATGCCTCAAGTTTTGTCCAGTTTGTAAACATCATTGAGGGGATGGTACCACTGATATTGTTGTCCCGTACATTGAAAGATAGAATGTTTTGCATCCTTGCAAAAGATGGTGGCAAGCTTCGCATAAATGATTCCCTTCTAGTATCATGGCCTGAAGACTAGTAAGGTTCCCCAACTCGGGTGGAAGAGTAGAAACCAAATCAGCATCAGCTATTTTGAGACGATTGAGGGAATGGAGCTGCCCGAGTGAGGCAGGGATTGACCCACCAAGTGGGTTGTTGGACAGGGATAGAAATCGTGTTAGAGTACGTAATGGGCCTAATGGACCCATTAGTCTTAGGGTTAATTAGAGATAAGGGTCGCTTGCTTAGGGGTGCTTGGGAGTCAAGTAAACCTCTCTATATAAAGAGAGGAGACGTATCAATCTAATCAAGCAAGCATTAAGAAGGAAATCCCTTCCCTCTTGCCTAGCCGTGGGCAAAAAGGCCCCCGGCCAGCCCTCTCGCGCCCTCCTTCTAGCAGCGCCATAACAATTTGGTATCAGCTAGCTTCGGTTCGATCATGTCTTCACCGCCGCCAAGCCCGTCTCTTCCGCTGTCGGTCACCTTGTCGCTTCGGCGACCACCACGACCGTCGCCCGCTCCCTGCTGCGCGGGATCCTCTGTCGCGCCCGCCCCGCCGTCCTCACAGGGAGGAGGTGTCCGGTGCTACGGGACCTAACCGAGCAGTCCAGAGATCCACTAGTTCTTGGCGGGTCCTCGGGCGCACCGGTTGTGCCGCCCATCGCCGCCCAGCGCCGCCCGTGGCTGCCGTGGCAGCCACCGCACCAGCGGCCTTCACGCGCTTCGCCGAGCAGCTGCAGCTGCCATCCATCGCCACCACCGCCCAGCCACAGCTGCGATGGCAACCGCCACTCTTGGCGGCCTCCGCGGCGCCCGGCGCTCGGCGTAGCAGCCGTTGCCGCTGCCGGCGTGATAGCAGCAGCGGCAGCTGCAGCGGCAATGCCACCGCCCGTCGACTTCGCCGCCAAGTATGGGATGCCCTCGACGGAGTCACGACGACCTCGTTCCCATCAGCGCTGCCACCATCCCAAGGCGTCCACATCCAGCAGATCAAGTCCTGCCGTCGCCGTCGCCGCTTCCGTCTTGGATCGCTACCGCCACATGTCGGCGGCGGTGAGGCTTGCGTTGCTGCTGCTGCGCGGCCTCCTAAGCGCGTCGGCGTGTGCGGGAGATGCGTGATCTGCAGCTGCCACTCCTCCAAGTTGCCTGTCGGTGTCAAAACCGGCGGATCTCGGGTAGGGGGTCCCGAACCGTGCGTCTAAGCGGATGGTAACAGGAGGCGAGGACACGATGTTTTTACCTGTGTTCGGTCCTCTCGATGGAGGTAAAACCCTCGTCCCGCTTGATTAATATTGATGATATGGGTAGTACAAGAGTAGATCTACCACGAGATCAAGGAGGCTAAACCCTAGAAGCTAGCCTATGGTATGATGGTTGTAATGTATGTTGTCCTACGAACTAAAGCCCTCCGGTTTATATAGACATCAGAGGAGGCTAGGGTTACACAGAGTCGGTTACAATGGTAGGAGATCTACATATCCGTATTGCCAAGCTTGCCTTCCACGCCAAGGAAAGTACCATCCGGACATGAGCCGGAGTCTTCAATCTTCTATCTTCGTAGTCTTGGAGTCCGGCGGATAATGATAGTCCGGCTGTCCGGACACCCCCTAGTCCAGGACTCCCTCAGTAGCCCCCGAACCAGGCTTCAATTACGATAAGTCCAGCACGTTCATAGTCTTCGGCGTTGCAAGGCGGGTTCTCCTTTCAAATTCCATGTACCAGCCGAATAGTGTCCGGCTTCATCTCGAATATTGTGTTCCTCGGCTTCTACGCCAAATAATGGCCCTCTTCCACGCGTCGCACGAATGCGAAAAGCCAGGGTGTCTTTTGCATTTCACCCCCTAATTGTGCGAGCCGTCCGCCTACAAAAGAGGCAAGAATCCAGATCCAAACCGCACCGTCTTCCTCCCGCAAATACTCCATCGAAGCGCCTTTGACCTAGAAATCCATTCCATCATGGATCGTCGATGCGGCTCTTCTTCACGCGCTCCCAGCCCATCGCCGGGGAATTGGAGGAGGTGCTCTATTTCGCACAACGAGCTAGTGAAGCTCCGAACGGAGGGATTTCTCCCTCCTGCCTTCATGGTCCCAGTCCGGGCCGGACTGGTTACTTATCAAGGTGGGAGGCAGGCGGAGGACACTCCAAGCCCCAATAAGGGGGAGCGAGTATGCTCTGTCCCCTATCTAATAAGGGGGCTCGGATTTCCAATACATCCGTTCCTCTGCGGGCTCCTGAAGTTCTACGGACTCCAGCTCCACCACCTCACGCCCGCCTCATCACGCATATCGCGGAGCTCGTAGCTCTATGTGAGCTATTCCTGGGCATCGAGCCCCATTTTGCATTGTGGAAGAGGCTGTTTTGCCTCGTACCCCGTTCTCATGAGGGGTCCATATATCAAGTGGGCGGCGCCAAAATATGGCGCATCGCCGGGACCGGATACTTATCCGGCACTCCCAAGAAGGCGTCCAAAGACTGGCCCTCGGAGTGGTTTTATATAGGAGACGCCCCGTTGCCAGACCCAGTCCGGATCGGCCTCCCGGAGTTTAGTGCTGCTCCCTTGAAGAAACGCCTCAGCTGGCGCCCGCGGAGCCCCCGATTGGAGGAAGACAAGAGCGTCCATTATTTGATGGGCCGGATAAGATTAATGGATCATTCCGGCTTGACCATGATCGGAGTCATGGCGACATGCATCAGCGAGGTGCGGCCACTGTCTGATACAGAGGCCACCCCATGTGGGATTTCAACGGGGAGGACGATGCCACCCGGCACGGCCGCAAAGGGCCGGATTCAACCGAGGATCTGGTAAAGATCCTGTCCGGTTTGTACAAGGGGGGGAAGGAGGACTTCCTTCGAACGAACCCTTTGAATGGGTTTTCCATGGTCAACCCTAGAGGATGGGTAAGTGAACACCTTGAGGGGCTCTACCCATGCTTTCGAAGTTTAAGCTTCTTACATTATGTCTTCGGCGCAAGATCTACGCCGGACTGTGGAGGACATGGTGATTCCTGCTCCGCAACCCGAGGATCCAGAAGGGTCCCTGGGTCCGGCCTCCGAAGAGGACCCGGACATCGAGGTGGAGCTGATCGACGGGGTGTATTACCAGCTCAGCATAGACAATGCTCTGGTCGCCATCACGGCGGACTACCCCAGACTAAGTCCGGCTTCCCAGGTGACCGCGACCGAAGTCCGGACACCGTTATCTCTTCCCTGCCCATTTCTGACCTTCGCGAACGATGGTATTTTGCAGGAAGCGCCTTCACGGCAGGAAGCCGAGCCCACGGCGGCTGACCAACAGAGGCCAGTCCGAACCAGCGGGCGGAAAAGGAGCGCAGTGCGGACGGAAACGTCACCGCAGAGGTATAGCTTGTTTTTGAATTTTCAGAGCAACGTTCCGAGGAGACGTCTGAGAGCTCATGATCCTTGTAGGAGAAAAAGCGCTCGCCAGACTGCGAGCACAAGAATTGCCGATCCAACCAACATCGGCCAGGCTCCAGCGCCCGGCCTGGAGGGGGAGGCAAGCGCAAGACTCGAGCCGGATCCTTCTCCAACGGAGGATACCGACAGACTGTCCGCCACTAAGTCTGAGGTGGAGAGCGCCATGAACCATAGGCGCCGCCGGACAGTGTTTCGTGAAGCGTGCTTTTCCCTTGAGGCATTGAATGCCTTTAACGCAGGGGACGCGCATCTCCGTGCCGCTCAAGATGGTTTTACCAGAGCCACGGAGTAGTATGTGAAAGACACACGGGTAAGGGAATTTCAATGGTTATATACCAATAGCCCCCGAGACTTAAAGTAGTTTATGCAAACTGATTTAAGGATCATTTGAAAATGCAGGCACTTACCGAGAAGAACGCCCAGCTGTCCCGGGAGCTGCAAGATTGCAAGGCCCAACTAGAGGCCGCACTTGCTGCCGCAGGAGGAGATGCAAAGACCCCTCCTGGTGACACATTTTTATTAATAAACATAAGCGCTGTGCGGCGTGCGCGCAAGTCTAATAATGACATTGCAGGTACCGCCGGACAAGATCCGGACAGGCAAGCATTGCTGCGCCAGCTAAAGGCCGGCGAGAGTGTGCTGAATAGGGTTCAGCAGGAAAGGAACAAGCTCCAGGATGCCAACGCCAAGCTCGGAGAAGAGCTGAAAGGCGTTCAAGCCGAGCTGTCCGGCTCCGTTAAGGAGAATCAGCGGCTTCGTCGCGGCATTTATAGTAAGTGCTTGAGCGGACTCTTTTGAAAAAGAAGAGTTCGGCGAGGAAGTATTTTGACATGATTTGTTTTGTAGGTATACTCACGGGTCGTCCTGCAAAGGAGATGCCCATATCAACGGGTGATCAACTTCCCGAACTGTTGCAACTAATCGAACGAGTTTGGCGGGCAATGAGCGGCGTCGTTCAGGCTTTATGGCCAGCCCTCGCCCTACCCGAGGGCCTCGGGGAGCTTGCGGAGAAGCTGCTGGGAGTGCGACAGCGCTTCCGTTTGTGGAAGATTTCGGCTTGCCGTCAAGGTGCCAGGGAGGCTTGGGCCATGGTGAAGACGCGGTACAAGAAGGCGGATCCGAACCACATGGCCGAAGTCGGACCGGTGGGGCCCGATGGGAAGGAGATCCCTGTGAGTTTAGTGTACAGCCAAGAAGAGTTGGCTGCTAAATTTTCCCAACGGGACTGTAAACTAGACAGCCTGTTAGACGGGATTGAGGAGGAATACAATCAGTAAATTTGACAATGTATGTTATCCTTTGAAGTGACATGTGAAATGCCTTCTAGCCGGATTGTAGATCGTTTGTCTTTGCCAACATTTTCGCTTCAACCTCCGGACCCTAGAGTCCGGAGTGTGTCCTAATACCTCTGTGGTTGAGACACAACCGTGGTATGCATGGAGACCACGCGTAGGGGTCATTAGTGCTTTATCAGACAAGTGCCCAACTAGTTATGTTATATTACATGGTTAGTAAGAAACATCTTCCAGGGAGAATAGTTCCGTTAAGGGTTCCTTTCGCTGGGAGGCATGCCCTAAAGTGCATGTCCGGACTGCAAAGAGAGCAGTAAAACATCTGGGGGCAGATAGATAAAATAGGTAAAAAGTCATCTTTTAAATCACTGACCGAATATTCCCTTAAGAACGCTAGCTTTCGGCTTCACCAAGTCTGAGGTACACATCCGGCTGACCCGGCAGTAACAATCACAGAGGTGCTCCCTTTACCTCCTAGCCGAACAATCGGGAGCGTGAGGGTAAGCACAGAGCCAGCAACCCAGCTTGGCCAAAACTTAAGTCATATCGATGCATATAATGGCGAGTAAAAGGTACATGTGGAAGCTTGACACATGTGCTGGGTATGAAACCCGTATAATTGAGCTTCTGTAAAAGAAGCCTCCAGGAATAATGAGTGCGGATGGCACATCATGCGTATGCAAAGAATACGACAATAGGCCCGTAAGGGCTTTTCAAATAGAAAGTATATGTAGGTCGAAAGTATGTCTAGAGGGGGGTGATTAGACTACTTGACAATATAAAAATTATGCCTTTTGACAAAGACAAGTTTTTGGCAGATTCACGATTATGATCAAGTCAAGCATCACCCTACACATGCAATTCTAGAGTATAGGCAGCGGAAAGTAAATTGCACATGTAGTAAAGAGAGGTGGAGAAGAGCAAACGCAATTTTGGAGACGCGGTGATTTTTCTCGTGGTTCCGATAGGTGGTGCTATCGTACTTCCACGTTGATGGAGACTTCAACCCACGGAGGGTAACGGCTGCGAGAGTCCACGGAGGCTCCACCCACGAAGGGTCCACGAAGAAGCAACCTTGTCTATTCCATCATGGCCTCACGCCCACGGAGGGCTAGCCTTACTGGGTAGATCTTCACGAAGTAGGCGATCTCCTTGCCCTTACAAACTTCTTGGTTCAACTCCACATCTTGACGGAGGCTCCCAAGCGACACCTAACCAATCTAGGAGGCACCACCCTCCAAAAGGTAATAGATGGTGTTGATAATGATGAACTCCTTGCTCTTGTGCTTCAAATGATAATCTCCCCAACACTCAACTCTCCTCACTGATTTGGCTGTGGTGGAAGAAAGGATTGAGTGGAAAGCAACTTGGGAAGGCTAGAGATCAAGCTTCATATGGTGGGAGTGGAGCAACTTGATCTCAACACAAGGGTAGGTAGTTCTCTTCTCGAAAATGTAAGGTAGGAGTGGTAGTTCTTTCGATGGCTCTCTCCACGAATGAAGAGGGGTGGAGGGTATTTATAGCCTCCACACAAAATCCAACCGTTACACACATTTGACCAATCTCGGTGGGACCGAAGTTGACAACTCGATGAGACCGAAAGTTCAAATCATGTGAGCGTTGGGATTTTCGTGGGACCGAAAATACAATCTCGGTGTGTCCGATTCGTGCAAAGACAGAGCTTGCCAATCTCGGTGGGACCGACTTCATCATCTCGGTGACACCGATTTGATGACGAAGGTTCTGAAGCTTGGCAACTCAAGTTTCGTGAGACCGAGTTCGAATCGGAAAATCCGAGATTTCTAGGGTTTGGCTATATGGTGAGGTGGTTCATCTCGGTGTGGTGAGTTTGGAATATCGGTGGGACCGAGATTACTTATGAGTGTATATGGCGGTGAAAGTTGCGATAGTTTAGGAGATGTATCACTAAGCACTTGAGCAACCAGATCATCATCATAACCTCATCCCTTTTAATAGTATTGGCTTTCCTATGGACTCAATGTGATCTTGGATCACTAAACCAAAAATGGAGTCTTGAGCTTTTGCCAATGCTTGCCTTAGCATTTTGAGGGGTCCACTTCTTCAGTCCTTGCCATACCCATATCACTGAACTTTCTGAAATGATTCTCAAATAACTATTAGTTCAATGATATATATGTTGTTATTAATTACCAAAACCACCCGGGGATTAGTTGCACTTTCAATCTCCCCCTTTTTGGTAATTGATGACAACATATAGATCAAAGCTTCGACAAAGGATATAATCAATGAATAATATAAATCGCTTTGAGAAGTATGTGATAAGCAAGAGCTCCCCTAAATTTGTGCATTATTTAAGATTTGCGTTTGAATGCAAATGCACAATCGATTAGGATCATGGGTCACTCTTCCATGTCACATACATCTTGGTGGAGCGCACAAAATGATAAGAATGAATAGCATGCACCCAATCACCAAGACATGAGTAAATGGTCATACAAGATAGGAATAGCATATGATAAGCATTAAGCACACATTAAAGCATAGTACGACCAAGCACTCATTAAAGTAGGATCAAGCGTAGTATCAACCACACTGAATGTCTCGAAACCAAAAGTATCTCAAAGAAACCGCAAATGAGCGAAAGAGCAAAAGCGCAAAGACAACAACACTCTCTCTCTCGAAGTCCTATGATCTATACAATTTCTCCCCTTTGGCAACAAGTTACCAAAAGTTCAAACAGCATAGAGCTAAGCGTCACCGGGACTCTGCTGGCGGCTCCGTCTGGGTTGATGTTGGAGTTGATATGACAGACATCGGCGAAGTCTTGGTGATGTCTGTCTTTGGAGGAGTGGTCACCGGAGCTGGAGCTGGAGCAACCGATGGAACTGTGGGAGGTCTTTGAAGCTGTAGTCTGGTGTGCATCGGAATAGCAAATGATCGGGTCTGTGGGAACCGGAGTAGTCTGTTGATAAGCATCTGGACTAAGTCATCCTGCATCTCACGCATAAGCTCTTCCTTCTCCTCTTTGCTTCCTCAATGTCGCCTCAAGCTTGTTGACATTACTTGCACTTCATCGACTTCACATCGGGCGTGGATCTTGTCTTCAACAATCCTCTCTAGGCTCTCCGAGGCTGTACAATGCTGGCAGCGTTGTTCAATCCTTTGGGTAGCTTCAAGGAGCTGCTCTCCGACACTCTTTGGTTTAGCTACTGCTGCTGCTGCTTCCTTGTCAGCTTTGGCTTTCTTGGCAGCTTCAATCTTTGCTTGACCTTCAACTGATGTTGGATCCTCCTCATCCATCACAACAACATTGTCCTCATGCTCAGGCTGCAGTGGTAGGTGTTCTCTATCCAACAAGAATGTGCCCGTGCCAAACTTGGCATTGATAAGCATCTGAATCTGCGGGGCAAATCCACACGACCTTTTCTGGTCAGCTGCAGTCCTCTTAATGGTCTCAACCATCAAGTCCATCACCTTGAAAGGTGCTTTCTCATCAAGTATATGCAGCATGTTGATAGAGTATCCTCTGATCATGCGATGATCTCCAAACTTGGGCATCAAGGTATGCCTTAGAATAGTATTTGTGGTAGGTAGACCTGCCTGGAGATAGTACACTGAGCCGAGCTTCCAGATTCCCAAATCCTTAGCTGGAACCTCTTTGTACATGTTCTTCATGGATTCATGATTCTTCTTTGGAATACCATAAACATCAATATCATCCTCTCTTTGTACTGGAGCATTCAGAAGTTCTGCCCATTCTTCAACAGATGAAGAAAATCTTTGGCCTTCAGTCATCCATGTAATCTTTCCATTAGGATAGAAATGAGCTGTGGCATAGAATTGCATAATCATCTCATCGTTCCAATTTGTCAACTTCTGACCTACAAAGTCTGCAACACCACATGCAGTGAAGCTTTCATGCACATGTGGAAAGAAATCTCTGTGCTCTTCACTGTCAATGTACTTCCAATCAACATATCTTGTGTATCGCCACAATGGGCTTCTTGTCCATCAAGCCAGTGTCATAGAAGTCCCGCTCTCTCGGTGTGAAATCTGGGATCAACAGCAGTTCTTCTCCTCACGG
This sequence comes from Aegilops speltoides, assembly GCA_021437245.1. NCBI lineage: Eukaryota > Viridiplantae > Streptophyta > Magnoliopsida > Poales > Poaceae > Aegilops > Aegilops speltoides. The sequence continues at coordinate 118,582,629 of CM038146.1, read as the reverse complement.
CATATGGGTCGATTGTCTCCATAGCCCGAGACCTCTATCTTTCCTTTCCTTCATATTCTCACTTGAGGATGAGCATCATTGTGAAGTGGCAGTTTTGGACGAAGTTTCAAAGAAACTGGTCCTTCATCATCGACACACTGGTGGCACATCATCTTTGTTCTTTTCAGATCTTGGAATGTTCTGACTGTCTTCTTTGGCTTAGCAGCGAGGCTTTCTTGGAGCTGCCTTGATGGAGCAGATTGCTTGGGCTTTGAAGTGGCTCCACCGATGGAATCACCCATGAGCTTAGGCTTCGAGGAGGCTGGGGTGCTTCCTCATCCTCATCTTCCTCTGCTGCATCATCATGCACTAACCTCTTCCTCTTGGAAGTTTTCTTCACTTTGCTTGCAGCTTCTTCCAAATTCAGCTTCTTAGCAATAGTGGACTGCTTGACTTTTCTGGTGCCCTTCTTAGTTTGCTGACCTTGTGGCTCTTTGGCAACTACTTTCCTCTTGGGCTTTGAGGTGACTTCTTCCTCAACAACAAAATCTGAGTCTTCATCATCTGAGTTCCTCTTCTTTCTGGCCCTGGTGGCTGCAGGAGGCAAACCACTTGGTGTACTCCTCTCACCATCATCTGATGAGCTGCTGGGATCAGGACTAGTGCCTGCCTCTGGAATATCTGCAATAGGTGATTCTGACCTGTTCTGACTGTCACTGGCATCTGACATGGCTGACAACCTGTGAATAGATAAGGTGTAGGCAGAGTAGAAGAGTTATCACAAACTGCAGAAGTTTTTGCAAACAAAATGAGTTCAAATTTTAGTATTGGGTTTTCACAGAAGACATTTCGGTTAGACCGAGTTTAAAATTCGGTGAATCCGAAGTGTTTAAACAGAAGCATTCACACCACTTTCGGTTGGACCGAAGTGGGTTTCGGTCCTGCCGAAAACACTAGGGTTTCACTAAATCCTCATTTCGGTCACACCGATTTGCACAACTCGGTTGGACCGAAGGGTGCAGTGCAATGGCCATAGGCCAAATCGGTCATACCGAAAATGTAAAATCGGTCTCACCGAGATGTGTTCGGCGAAGACCTAACCCTAAAACTTTTACTCGAATCTAGTTCAAACGAACTAATCTGGTGTACAGGAAGATTTCAATCGTGGCAAGATACTAGGCAAACCAAACGTGCATTGAATCGGAGATGGGAGCACGAGGGATCAAAACTCACCCTAACTTGGTGGAGTTTCTCTCGGCGGCAATGGCGCGGAGAAGATGTCCGCTGACGGCGACGGAGACTGAGGCAAGGGCGCCTGCGACGGCAGCGGAGACGATCCGGAGACCAAGGCGACGGCAAAGGGTGTGGGGCGAAGCATTTGAAGGATAAATCAACGCGCGCGGCCCTCGGAGTATATATACCCCTTTGCTGTCGGTGGAACCGAGTTGTAAAACTCGGTGGCACCGAGATGAATAACTGCTAGGCAGTTATACACTTCGGTCATGCCGAAAATCACAACTCGGTTTCACCAAGGTGAAAACCTAGATCAGTCTAAATGCTTTCGGTTCGACCGAGTTTGAGTGAGTTGGTCTGACCGAAATCACTTAGAAGGTTTTGGAAGTTAGCCTTTGACGGATCGGTGGCTCCGAGTGCTCCTCACTCGGAGGGTCCGAAAATGACTTGTTCAAAGTTTGTGATGTAAGCATGAATAGAATTTGAGACAAGAAAGCATAGATAGCTAGGGGAGGTACTTAGGCATTCTTGTCCATCCATTTGGTCAGAAAAATCAAAGCAACCAAAACAACAAATGGATGTCCTCGAATGGATAAAATCATGCATCCAACATGCTCACACAATAAGATAGCAAATGAAATATGTGTCAAACATGCACAATCAAAAACTCTAGCAACTAACACACAATTTGTCGATGACTAGGTCATCTTTATATGAGTATATTGACTTAGGAGCCAAATGAGAACATTTGATCATAGGTCATACTCATCGTTTAAGCACAAGTGGGGTTACCACTTTTACATAAAGCATTAATGTGTTCACATCATTTGAAGATGCTTTAGCTCAATTTTTTAGAGCAAAGCTCCCCCTAGATGTGATAACCCCTTTTAAAGGGTCAAACTAACCTTGGGTTGTCGTAGAAGACTTCATGTAGATGTTGAAGATGTGGATGCTCAATGTTGATGAAGATCATCAAGAGTTGGGAGCAATCCTTTGGATTCGGGCACTTTCAATACCTACATGGGTTAGTCCCACAAGGAACAAACAAGGATATCCATGGACATAGATTGAAGTTCACAATAGATGATGTCCATGAAAGCAATGATTACCTTGTCCCTTGACTTACCAACAAGAGGGTTTGTGACTCCATGAACTAGTGCACAATGTGGAAGTTGGTTGCACAAGTTTTTGCCAAAATGAATGTGAGTGAAGTATGTTGGCGAGTCACCCTCAAGAACTCTCTAGTTCTTCTTCTTCGGGATCCACATCATCTTGATGGGAATCCTTGGGGTTGTAGTTGAGCTTGACGAAGTAGAACTTGACGTTTCCTTGGGAACCCACTTGACCATGGCTTGAGGTGCTTCAACAAATGCATCAATCTCCTCTTGAAGCTTGTCCTTGCCTTTTAGCTTGTGGTCTTGTGGTGGAAGGTCATCTTGTGCTTGTTCCACATTGGAAGAAGTAGGATCATACTTCTCCTTTTGAGAAACAAACTTTGGAGTGGGATATTGACCTTCTTCCCATTCAACACCATCGGTGTTGAACTTTCGCTCAAAACCAATTCCTTGATTCTTCCGGTGCCTTCCTTGCTTGCGAACAATTTCCTCAAAGTTCTTGCTTCCGGCAAGGCTTTTGTAGACACCTTTCTCTATAATCCCTTTCAATAAACTATTTTCTTGCTCAAGTGTAACTTGGCTTGAAACATTGTTAGTGGAATAAAGAGAACTACTAGAAGCAACAATATTGGATTTAGCATGGTTATTGTTACTACTAGATGAAGAATTTTTCTTATGCTTGTCATGTTTAGTCTTAATGGGTGGCAAGAAATTAGACAAGAGAAGTCGTTTGGCAAGATATGAAGAACTCTTTTTTCGAAGATCGTCATTGATTGCTTTTAGAAACTCATGTTCTTGCTCTAGAGTGAGCTTCTCGAAGCGTAGCTTCTCATGAGATCTTAGGAGCTCTCTATGATCTTCTTGAGTTGTTTCATGAGCTAACTTAAGAGTGTTTAGTTCTTTAGTTAGACGCTCAATCTCCTTCATAGCATTGTCATTCGACTCTTCTCGACTATAAAGACTACTAGCATGTTCATCAATACTAGGCTCACTAGATTTATCATGTAAGAGCTCATCTTCACCAAGCAAGTCATCCTCATCACTATCAAAGTCAATGAATTCAGGGTGTGATACCTTGGGGCCTTTAGCCATGAAGCATCTTCCAATTCCCTCATTTGGTGAGCCATGAAGCATCTTCCAATTCCCTCATTTGGTGAATCAAATAAGTCATAGGAGTTGGAGTTGGAGGATACGAGAGCAAGACCGGCAACACCTTCATCTTGACTGTAGTCGGAGTTGGAGTGATAGCTTCTTTCGGATTGATTGTCGGAGTCGGAGCCGGAGACCCATTCACCTACATGAGCTTGATGTTTTCTTATCGTGTAGCTCCTTGATGACTTGTCTTTCCTCTCCGAATCCTTGCTTCTCCGAGAGGGTCTTCGTTCATAACGATCATCTCTACTCCTTCTCTCTTTCGAGGTGACTCATCTCTTGAGCTTCTTCTTCTTGGAGATTCTTCTCTTCTCTTGTGGGGAGCGAACACTCATTTGAGTAGTGTCCGGTCTTCCACAATTGTAGCAGTTTCGATCACGACTAGAAGATCTCTTTTCATCATATGACCTAGACTTTGAGCTTCTCTCTTTGCTTCTACTCTTGTAGAATTTGTTGAAGTTCTTGACCATTAGGCTTATCTCTTCATTGGAAACTAGCTTGTCACTTGAGGTTGTGGGAGCATCACTTGTAGCTTTGTAAGCACCACTTGACTTGTTGTGAAGCTCTTCCTTATCCTTAAGTGTCATCTCATGAGCAACAATTCTTCCAATGACTTGGTTGGCTTGAGATTCTTGTAGTTTGGCATCATTTGGATCAAAGTGCACACGGTGTCATACTTTCCATCCAAAGCTCGAGAATCTTCTTGATGATGAATCGATCGGTCATTTCTTCGCTTCCTAAGCCGGCAATCTCATTTGTGATGAGAGCAAGCCTAGAGTACATTTCAGCGACTCCTTCACCTTCCTTCATCTTGAACTTGTCAAGTTGACCTTGAAGAACATCTAGCTTTGATTCCTTCACGGACTCGGTACCTTCGTGCATTTCAACCAAAGTATCCCAAATCTCTTTTGCATTCTCAAGACGGCTGATTTTGTTGAACTCCTCGGGACACAAGGCATTGAAGAGAATGTCACAAGCTTGAGCATTGTTTTGCAACATCCGCAATTCTTCCGTTGTAGCTTCACGATCCGGAACTTTTCCTTCCTCGAAGAATTCACCTTGCATACCAACACAAATAATGCCCCATGCGGCTGGGTTATGGCCAAGAATATGCATTTTCATTTTATGCTTCCAACTAGCAAAGTTTGTACCATCAAAGTAAGGACCTCTACGAAAATTACCCTCACTAGACGCCATACTCTCCTAGGTTGTGAAACCAAGCTTATGGAGTCCAATGCAATGGAAACCAATACAATGGAGACCAAAGCTCTGATACCACTTGTAGGATCGAAAGTATGTCTAGAGGGGGGGTGATTAGACTACTTGACAATATAAAATTATGCCTTTTGACAAAGACAAGTTTTTGGCAGATTCACGATTATGATCAAGTCAAGCATCACCCTACACATGCAATTCTAGAGTATAGGCAGCGGAAAGTAAATTGCACATGTAGTAAAGAGAGGTGGAGAAGAGCAAACGCAATTTTGGAGACGCGGTGATTTTTCTCGTGGTTCCGATAGGTGGTGCTATCGTACTTCCACGTTGATGGAGACTTCACCCACGGAGGGTAACGGCCGAGAGTCCACGGAGGGCTCCACCCACGAAGGGTCCACGAAGCAACCTTGTCTATTCCATCATGGCCTACGCCCACGGAGGGCTAGCCTTACTCGGGGTAGATCTTCATGAAGTAGGCGATCTCCTTGCCCTTACAAACTTCTTGGTTCAACTCCACATCTTGACGGAGGCTCCCAAGCGACACCTAACCAATCTAGGAGGCACCACCCTCCAAAAGGTAATAGATGGTGTTGATAATGATGAACTCCTTGCTCTTGTGCTTCAAATGATAATCTCCCCAACACTCAACTCTCCTCACTGATTTGGCTGTGGTGGAAGAAAGGATTGAGTGGAAAGCAACTTGGGAAGGCTAGAGATCAAGCTTCATATGGTGGGAGTGGAGCAACTTGATCTCAACACAAGGGTAGGTAGTTCTCTTCTCGAAATGTAAGGTAGGAGTGGTAGTTCTTTCGATGGCTCTCTCCACGAATGAAGAGGGGTGGAGGGTATTTATAGCCTCCACACAAAATCCAACCGTTACACACATTTGACCAATCTTGGTGGGACCGAAGTTGACAACTCGGTGAGACCGAAAGTTCAAATCATGTGAGCGTTGGGATTTTCGTGGGACCGAAAATACAATCTCGGTGTGTCCGATTCGTGCAAAGACAGAGCTTGCCAATCTCGGTGGGACCGACTTCATCATCTCGGTGACACCGATTTGATGACGAAGGTTCTGAAGCTTGGCAACTCAAGTTTCGTGAGACCGAGTTCGAATCGGAAAATCCGAGATTTCTAGGGTTTGGCTATATGGCTGAGGTGGTTCATCTCGGTGTGACTGAGTTTGGAATATCGGTGGGACCGAGATTACTTATGAGTGTATATGGCGGTGAAAGTTGCGATAGTTTAGGAGATGTATCACTAAGCACTTGAGCAACCAGATCATCATCATAACCTCATCCCCTTTTAATAGTATTGGCTTTCCTATGGACTCAATGTGATCTTGGATCACTAAACCAAAAATGGAGTCTTGAGCTTTTGCCAATGCTTGCTTTAGCATTTTGAGGGGTCCACTTCTTCAGTCCTTGCCATACCCATATCACTGAACTTTCTGAAATGATTCTCAAATAACTATTAGTTCAATGATATATATGTTGTTATTAATTACCAAAACCACCCGGGGATTAGTTGCTCTTTCAGTATGAAAAGAGAAACAAAGGACAGCCAAAGTGTAAAAGTTTGGACGGGGGAAGGGGACGAACTCTTAGTCCGGCGCTAGGCATAGAATCGTCGGAGGCGGGCTGCGTTCCATGGGTTCGGCTCGAGTCGGTTATCCGACGCATTTCATAGACGGTACGCTCCGCCGGTCAGTACTTGGTCGATGATGAAGGGGCCCTCCCATTTGGGCTTGAGCTTGTCCTTTTTCTTGTCCGGCAGGCGTAGAACTAGTTCACCAACGTTGTATGTCTTGGCCCGTACTTCTCTGCTTTGATATCTTCGGGCCTGCTGCTGATAGAATGCGGAACGAGCCTTCGCGACGTTCTTCCTCCAATGTGTCCAAGCTGTCCTGCCGATCGAGCTCGGCCTCTCTTTCCTCATACATGCGCACTCGAGGTGAGTCATGGATAATGTCGCAGGGCAAGACTGCCTCTGCGCCGTATACCATAAAAAATGGTGTGAATCCGGTAGTACGGTTAGGCGTTGTCCACAGCCCCCAGAGTACAGAGTCGAGCTCCTCGACCCATTGTGTGTCGGATTTAGTAAGTGACCTTACTAATCTGGGTTTAATGCCGCTCATTATTAGACCATTTGCTCTTTCCACTTGACCGTTGGTTTGAGGGTGATAAACTGAAGCATAGTCGAGCTTGATGCCCATATTTTTGCACCATGACTTAACCTCATCGGCTGTGAAGTTTGTGCCGTTGTCGGTGATGATGCTGTGGGGGACTCCGTAGCGGTGTACCACCCCTGATATAAATTCTATCACAGGTCCGGACTCTGCCGTTTTGACCGGTTTGGCCTCTATCCATTTGGTGAATTTATCAACCATGACCAATAGGTACCTTTGCTTGTGGGTTCCCCCTTTAAGGGGTCCAACCATGTCAAGCCCCCAGACCGCGAACGGCCAGGTGATGGGTATTGTTTTCAGGGCGGTGGGTGGCATGTGGCTCTGATTAGCAAAGAGCTGACAACCAACGCATCGCTGGACCAAGTCCTGCGCGTCTGCCCGAGCCGTCGGCCAATAAAATCATGTACGGAATGCCTTTCCTACAAGGGCCCGGGCAGCTGCGTGGTGTCCGCCTAGTCCGGCATGAATTTCAGCCAGGAGGTTTCGCCCTTCTTCTTCGGAGATACACCTTTGAAGGACTTCGGTTGTACTTTTCTTATAAAGTTCTCCCTCGTGGACCTTGTAGGCCTTCGATCGCCGGACTATACAGCGGGCCTTGTTTTGGTCTTCGGGAAGTTCCTGCCTAAGTAGGTAGGCTAGGAAAGGTTCTGTCCACGCGGCAATGACTGCCATTATAACGTGGGCTGAAGGTGTTATGTCATCTGCCGAATCACCGGTTAGTGCGGTTTTCTCGGTTTGTCACTACGGGCTCCTCTTCCCATAATACGGATGGCTTGAAGAGCCGTTCGTGAAGATATTAGGAGGACAGCATCACGTTTAGCGCCCGATGCGTGCCAGTACGTCGGCCGCTTGGTTATTATCTCGAGCTATGTGATGGAATTCCAGTCCTTCAAACCGAGCTGACATTTTTAGGACAGCGTTGCAATATGCTGCCATTTTCGGATCCTTGGCGTCAAAATCTCCATTTATTTGGGATATTGCAAGGTTTGAATCCCCGCGCACTTCTAGGCGTTGAATGCCCATGGAGACCGCCATCCGGAGACCATGTAACAGGGCCTCGTATTCGGCTGCATTGTTGGAGTCCGTGTACATTATTTGATGTACATCTTGGGTCAGTATCTCCGGTGGGGACGCCGATCGACACCAGCCCCATCCGCCAACATTTTGGAGCCGTCGAAATGCATAGTCCAATTGGAGTATGCGCCATACTCTTTAAGGAGTTCGGCTTCAGTCCATTCGGCGACGAAGTCAGCCAAAACTTGTGACTTTATAGCTCGTCGAGGTTTATAAGTTATGTCGAATGGTAAGAGCTCAATGGCCCATTTTGCAATCCTGCCCGTTGCGTCGCGGTTATTTATAATGTCATTGAGTGGTACTTCAGAGGCCACTGTTATCGAACACTCTTGAAAGTAGTGCCGGAGTTTCCGGGACGCCATGAACATTGCATATGCTATCTTCTGATAGTGCGGGTAACGGGATTTGCAGGGGGTTAACACAGTGGATACATAGTACACTGGTTTTTGAAGAGGGAATTTGTGCCCTTCTGTCACTCGTTCGACGACGAGGACCGCGCTTACAACTTGATGCATTGCTGCGATGTATAACAACATTGGTTCGCCCAGAGTGGGCGCAGCCAGGACCGGATTTGTTGCCGTATGGCCTTTATTTCTTCGAGTCCGCGAAGGGCGGCATCCGCCCACTCGAAGTGTTCGGTACTTTGAGGAGGCGATAGAGGGCAGCGCCTTTTCTCCTAAACGGAGATAAGCGGCTTAGGGCTGCCACGCATCCTGTTAATTTTGTATTTGTTTGAGGTCTTTTGGAATATCCAACCGTGATGAGCTCGGATTTTAGCGGATTTGCTTCAATTCCTCTACGGATACGATGAAGCCCAAAGAACTTTCCGGCTGGTACGCCAAAACGCATTTTTCCGGATTCAGCTTGATGTCATATGCTCGAGGTTTTCGAATGTGAGCCTCAAATCGTCTACTAGAGTTTCGACGTGTTTTGTTTTGACGACTCGCCGTCACGTATGCCTCATTGTTTTGCCGATCCGGGTGGTCGGACATGTTTGAATCATGCACCGGTATGTTGCGCCGCATTTTTAAGTCCGAAGGGCATCGTGTTGAAGCGAATGGTCCATATGGAGTGATGAATGCCATTGCGGCTTGGTTCGCTTCCGCCATCTTGATTTGATGATAGCGGTATCGTCCGAAGCACAACGAATCGTGTTTCTGCTATGGCATCGATAATTTGATCGATCGTGGGAGAGGAAGGGATCCTTTGGGCAAGCCTTATTGAGGTCTTTAAAATCGACCGAGGCGCCAGATTTATCCTTCTTTGGTACCATCACCAGATTTGCTAGCCATCCGGATGTTTGATATCTTTAATGAATCCGGCTTCCAATAGTTTGGCTAGCTCTTCTCCCATTGCTGTCTTTTGGGTTCGGAAAAGCGCCAAGAACCTGTTTGATGGCTTAAATCCTTTAGGATGTTTAGGCTGTGTTCTCGCCAACTGCGTGGGATTCGGGCATGTCCGAAGGATGCCAGCGAAGATATCCCAATTTTCCGAAGGAATTCGCGATCTGGCGTCTACTTGGGGTTCAATTGTGCCCCAATGGAGGCCGTCTTTGTTGGGTCCGTTGGATGGACCTGGAATTTTGTTATTTCATCTGCTGGTTTGAAGGAGGTGGACTTGGATCTTTATCGAGTATCACATCGTCCTGTTCACCGTGAGCGCAGCGCGATGAGTTCTTTTGCCGCTAAGGCTTTTGATAGTGCCTCGAGGGCTAGTGCGGCTGTCTTGTTTTCGGTAGCGAGTGCTATGTCCGGATCACTAGCGAGTGATTATTCCGGCCGGGCCTGCATTTTGAGCTTCATGTACCCGTAATGGGGTATTGCTTGAAAAATTGTGAATGCCTCTCGTCCTAATATGGCGTGATACCCACTGCTGAACGAGGCCACCTGGAACGTGACTTCTTCGGATCTGTAATTGTCCGGAGAGCCGAACACCACATCGAGTGTGATTTTTCCGGTGCAGCGCGCTTCCCGGCTAGGGATTATTCCTCTAAAGGTTGTGCTGCTTCGCTCAATACGGCTCCGATCGATTTCCATTTTTCGCAGAGTTTCCTCATAAATGAGGTTTAGTCCGCTGCCGCCATCCATGAGGACTTTTGTCAGTCGAAAGCCGTCCACTATGGGACTAAGTACCAGTGCGGCTGGGGCTCTGGTTGTTCGGAATGTGGGCTCGTCGCTGGCATTGAAGGTAATAGCTGTGTCGCTCCATGGATTTGCTGTTGCTACTTGGTAGACTTCGGCGAGTTCGCGGATTGTTCGTTTTCGCATATTATTTGATGCGAAAGTCTCAAGACTGCTGATACCGTCTTTGGTATTGTTGGAGTGGTTTCGGGCTAGAAGCTCTTCGCCACTTTTGGCCACCGCCGTAATATCCAACATGCTCGAAGGCTATGTGCCGGGCGGCTCCCTCGTACTATAAAGCTTACAGGTCCATTGAGCCATCCCTCCAAAGACGGTTCCGCTTCCTTATTGGGTTTTTGTTTTTTTCGTTTTTGCATCCGGGGCTTGAGTGTAAGGCGCCCTTTTCTGCGGATGGGTTTGGGGCGGATTATCCCAAAATTGATTTTCGGTTTTCGGAAACTCTCCATCGCCTTGTACTTTCGCATAATGGATGCGGATCGGTGAAGCGCGTAATTTTGCGACGATCAATGGCGTTTAGTATTCCCTTGTCCGTGCAGTTATTGCAGAAGATTGATATTACGTTTTCCTCTCGGCAGTCCTTTATCCTGTCCATAACCAGGAGGAATCTGGCCCAGTAGTGATGTACTGTTTCAGTAGGCTCTTGCCGTATTAGAGATAGATCGCATATGTCTGGGCGGGTGGGTGGAATAAAATCCGGATCCCTGCCCATCTTGAGGCTCAAAGGCCGAGGGGTTTCCGAATTCGAAAGTTCGGTTTGCTGGGGACAATCCAGTGAGTCCGGGGCGATGCATGATTTTAAGTTCAACGCTCGATCGAAGTCCGTCCCTCCGCGAGAATCCGGCATGGAGGTTTCGTGAATCCGGACATGAATTGTTTTCAACACTGGCAAAGAGTTGCCGTATTGCTCCTCCACCACTGCGATGTGGTGGGTGGCCTGGGGAGAGTTAATCTCTCTCAGATCGGTTTTAAGCCCAATCTGGTTATAGTCCGTAGCGACTCCCAGGGCGGCGATGCGATCCAAGAGCTCGTTAACAGATGAGAGCTCTATTGAATCTAACTGTTCGGCAGCTTTAGGGCTGACGCGAAGGCTGCTTCCGATGACTTGAGAAGTCATTGCCGAAGCGGCGGCCGGACAGGCGGTCATGAGAAAACCACCAAGCCGGATAGTTTGGCCGGAGGCCAAGGCCCCTCCGGCGAAAACACCGTCTTTGAAGACGGGTGGAGGCATCCGCTCTATCGGTGACGACACAGAGGAACTCTCAATGAAAGCACCAATGTCGGTGTCAAAACCGGCGGATCTCGGGTAGGGGGTCCCGAACTGCGCGTCTAGGCGGATGGTAACAGGAGACGAGGGACACGATGTTTTTACCCAGGTTCGGGCCCTCTCGATGGAGGTAAAACCCTACGTCCTGCTTTATTAATATTGATGATATGGATAGTACAAGAGTAGATCTACCACGAGATCAAGGAGGCTAAACGCTAGAAGCTAGCCTATGGTATGATGGTTGTAATGTATGTTGTCCTACGGACTAAAGCCCTCCGGTTTATATAGACACCGGAGGAGGCTAGGGTTACACAGAGTCAGTTACAATGGTAGGAGATCTACATATCCGTATTGCCAAGCTTGCCTTCCACGCCAAGGAAAGTACCATCCAGACACGAGCCGGAGTCTTCAATCTTCTATCTTCGTAGTCTTGGAGTCCGGCGGATAATGATAGTCTGGCTGTCCGGACACCCCCTAGTCCAGGACTCCCTCATTGCCCTTCGCTGCGCAAAGGACCTCGATCTCGTCCGTTGCGTCGGGGATCTTGGGCATGCGGTTTCCCCCACGGGCGGCTGGCAAGTTGTTTTCCCCGCGGGCAGCAACCTCAAAGTCTGCGACTTCGGCGGTTGGGGGGGCGCACCCCTCGTCATTCTCAATTGCAAGCCCTCCACTCTTCCCTGTGCGGTGCAGACCAACAGCCGTCCGACGGGGAGAAGGCAGGGTGTCACCGACAGAGCGCACTGTAGCACCATCGCTTCTTTCCCGACCGCCGCGAGGGCGCCTCTGCTGGTCGCTCTTGCAACCACTTCCGGTGGCCATGCACATGCACTCCTTTGGTCCGTGGTGTCCATGGGATCCAGGTGGCTGTACACGTGCACGTCCGACGTGCGGAAGGTGTCCACTTTTTGTTAAAGGGTCCAAAATAAAGCGTCTCGGTCCATTTTAGGTTGAGAATAATAAAACAAGCCGAGATGTAAAAGGCTTGTTTTTAGGTGTTAGGTTTGTGTTGCGTCGAGTCATGGTTATAAGTTGGTTAGGCTGCAGCTCGAGGACAAGATGCATGTCCAGGTGGGGTGGGGTGTTAGAGTACGTAATGGGCCTAATGGACCCATTAGTCTTAGGGTTAATTAGAGATAAGGGTCGCTTGCTTAGGGGTCAAGTAAGCCTTGCTTGGGAGTCAAGTAAACCTCTCTATATAAAGAGAGGAGACGTATCAATCTAATCAAGCAAGAATTAAGAAGGAAATCCCTTCCCTCTTGCCTGGCCGTGGGCAAAAAGGCCCCCGGCCAGCCCTCTCGCGCCCTCCTTCTAGCAGCGCCATAATAGCAGACATCATCCCAAGCTCCTCTGGGATTCCTCTCATGAGATTATTTCTCTCAAGAGCAGTCCCTTGAGCTTTTGGAGGCTTGAGAATGAGCGAGGTATCGAGCCGGAGAATCCACTAAAGGACAGATTCAGGTACCCCAACCTTGGGACCATCTCCGGCAGTGAATCTGGTAATGGCCCTGAGAAGGTGTTAGCCGTTAAATCGAGGTCTCTCATCCCCACATTCGTGGAGTTGATAATGAATTGTGGGAAGGCACCACTGAGATTATTATTAGCTAGAGATAACAGCTTCAAACTGGACATAGGTAAGAAGTTGGCATATTCTGGGTTGCTCAAGTGGTTATTTCCCAAATCTAACTTAACAATCATTGGGAGGTGACTGAGTTGGTAGGGGATGGCGCCAACAAGGTTGTTATAGCTCAAGTCGAGAACAGCAAGTGTGAGAAATAGAGAGATGTTTGCTGGGACCATACCAACAAGGTTGTTGCTGTTGAGGTTGAGCACTGTGAGGTTCTGGAACGCTGGAGAGTATAAGGCGTGAAGCGTGTTGAACGACACATGTTGCACCGTTACCCACGTTCAGGTTGCATCGGTGGAGGAGTCCAAGCCAAGATAGACTAGGATCTCTAGTTAGTTATCATATGGTTGTAATATCCTCTTATCTCTTTATCTCTTTCTCTCCAAGTCTCAATGTAATCTGAACAACCTTGTACGCTATGCCAGGAGTCGCGCCCTGGCCTATATTAACACGCAGCCGTCGCCCAGGATGGGTACGACGTTCCTCCACATGGTATACAGAGCCTAACTCTTCCCATCTAGCGTTCCTCCTCTCCACCGCAGCCTCCTGCCATGGCTTCATCCGCCGCCGCTTCCTCCCCTCTCTCCAGCCAGATCACCGAGCGCCTCACCCGCACCAACTACGTCTTATGGCGCACCCAGATCACGCCACAGCTGAGAGGGGCTGGAGTCTTCGGATACGTTAATGGAAGCACGGCGGAGCCAGCCGAGTTCGTCGTCAGCAAGGACAAGGATGGAAAGGAGGAAGCCATCCCCAATCCCTCCATGCCGCCGGTTCGAGAGGACCAGCAGTACTTGGGTATCTTCTCAATAATCTGTCAAAAGAAGTATTAGTGCAGGTGACTTCCATCGCGCATGCACGAGAGCTCTGGACAGCGTTGGCGAGCATGTTCTCGTCGACGTCCCTGTCCCACGTCAACAACATCCGAGCTGCCCTCACCAACGCGCAGAAGGGGACGCAATCGGTGGGTACCTTCTTCGCGTACATGCGGGGACTCGCCGACGAGCTCGCCGCGGCTGGCAAGCCGTTGAAGGATGATGAACTCATCTCGTACATCCTCAACGCACTCGACATGGAGTATCAGCCGCTGGTTTCTGCCCTCGACGCCAGGACCACTCCGGTCACCCTTGACGAATTGTTCGGACAGATGAGCAATTTCGATCAGAGGGTGGCTCTTTTCCAAGGCGCGGGAGGTGGCTTCAAGTCATCTGCCAATGCTGCCACCCGCGTCACGGCGGGGTTTCGTTACATGCCCACCGCTGAACGGAAAGGGCGGCGCCCACAACAGCAACAAAGCGGCGGCGCCAACAACACGCAGCGGCGGCCGGCCTCCCTCCTCCAACAACAGAGGCCGCCGCAACAGCAGCTCCAACAACGATCACGCCCGACATCAAAAGCCAAATGTGGCAAGCCGGGTCACTCGGCAAAGGACTGCTGGTATCGTTTTGAGGAGGATGAAGATGACTCATCTCGGGATGAGAAGGTGGCGGAGCTGCTGATGGCTCCTACGGCATCGACACCAATTGGTACGTCGACAGCGGCGCCACAAACCACATCACCGGTGAGCTGGAGAAGGTGACCATGCGTGAGAAGTACCGTGGCAAAGATCACATCCACACGACAAGTGGAGAAGGTATGAAAATTAGTCACGTTGGTCACTCAATTGTTAAAACCCCTCATCAAAAAATTCACCTTAGAAATTTTTTGCATGTCCCTAGTGCCTCAAAGAGTCTCCTTTCAGTCCATCGTATTGCTATTGACAATCATGTCTTTCTTGAATTTCACCCTTACTTCTTTTTGATCAAGGATCAGGCAACGAAGAAGGTGCTTTATCGAGGTAGATGCGTTCGTGGGCTTTACCCTTTGATTCTGGAGATTAGATGTAACGCCCCGGACACACCCGCCGGTGGTCGTTACTCCTGGCGGGATCTAGACTGGCCCCACAGATCAATACTAGTCTTTTCTGCGCACTTTGTCCTCACTCATGCGCACCCGGGAGCAACTTCCCGGTCGGTCACCCATCCTGAGACTACTCCAAGCTGAGCACGCTTAACTTTGGAGTTCTGTCCGAATGGGCTCCCGGAAAAGAAAGAATTCCTTATTGATATGAGTAGTCTATCATCCCTAATAAGCCGGGATATCACATACACCCACACTCGGAGGAACCGACGTCCTCGTCGGGCCACGAGAACGTTCCTCTTGGTACAACCGTCAGGCATCCATCCGGTACATGTGCCATGCCGTGTGCCACGACGGGTCACAAACGCGTCATGAACAACATGACCGCGCACCTGTCGCAACCATCCGTAAACGCGAGGGTCGGCTCGATACCAACTTCTAACGCCCGGACACACCCGCCGGTGGTCGTTACTCTGGCGGGATCTAGATCGCCCCACAGATCAATACTAGTCTTTTCTGCGCACTTTGTCCTCACTCATGCGCACCGGAGAAACTTCGGTCGGTCACCCATCCCGAGACTACTCCAAGCTGAGCACGCTTAACTTTGGAGTTCTGTCCGAATGGGCTCCCGGAAAAGAAGGAATTCCTTATTGATATGAGTAGTCTATCATCCCTAATAAGCCAGGATATCACATTAGAAGACTCAATAAACAAGTTTTCAGTGCCACCAAAGTGTCTTCAACACGATGGCACGATCGTTTAGGGCATGCATCTTTTTCTTTAGTTGAGCGTTTGCTTAGGAAAAATAAGCTCCCATATGTTGGAGAGCGTGATGTCGAAACAATTTGTGATTCATGTCAAAGGGCTAAAAGCCATCAATTACCTTATCCAGTTTCTACCAGCATTTCTACAAAACCTTTGCAACTTGTTTTCTCCGATGTGTAGGGGCCTGCCCCCTCTTCTATTGGTAGACACACGTATTATGTGAGTTTCATAGACGACTATAGCAAATTTTCCTGGATTTACCTTCTTAAGAAGCGATCCGATATGTTTCAAGTTTTTCTGAACTTCCAAGCTCTTGTTGAGCGCCAATTTGATTGCAAAATTCTTGCTCTCCAATCCGACTGGGGTGGAGAATATGAAAAGTTAAATTCTTTCTTTCAGAAAATTGGCATATCTCATCACGTATCTTGCCCACATGCTCACCAACAAAACGGGTCTGCTGAACGCAAGCACAGACACATCGTTGAAGTTGGTCTAGCATTACTTGCTGGTGCCTCTATGCCCCTCAAGTTTTGGGATGAGGCTTTCCTTGCGGCTGTCCACATCATCAACATGCTACCTAGTCGTGTCATCAACTATGAAACTCCTATTGAGCGTCTCCTTCACACCAAACCCGACTACACTACTCTTCGAGTGTTTGGTTGCGCTTGTTGGCCAAATATTCGTCCCTACAACTCTCGCAAGCTCATGTTTCGCTCCAAACAGTGCGTCTTCCTAGGCTATAGTGCTCAACACAAAGGTGTAAAGTGCCTCGATGTTTCTACTGGTCGCATTTATATCTCTCGGGACGTTGTCTTTGACAAGACAAAGTTCCCTTTCTCCGACCTACACCCCAATGTCGGAGCCCTACTTCGCAAAGAAATTCTTCTCTTGCCTTCTAGTCTCACCGGCATCACCCAAGGGGAAATAATTGTAGTGACTCAATGTTGACTAATGCTCATAACCACTTCCATGAGTTTTGTGATGATGCAGATGATGCAAACTCTGAAGAAAATGGTGCAGAAATCAACAAAAACAATGAAGAAAACGCTCCCAACACGCCACATCTTATGTGTCCAGGGTTGGGGAGCAGATCTTCCTCGGGATTGGTTCCCCTGCAGGCTGGCAGCGGATCGCCCTCGGGATCTGGGCCGTCCCAGACTGACAGGGCGCGGGATCCCGCCTCGCCTGGCGAGCGGCGCAGCCCCGCCCCCGCGCCTGCCACGTCGCGCCTCGCCACTCGCTCGGGGCTCCTCCGCCCGCACCACTCGGGCGCCCGCGACGGCGCACCGAGAGTCGCTGGGCCCCCACTGGGCCCCTCCACTACGAGCGCCGCCAGCCGATTAGCGCGCAGCCCCGTCACCTGGCACCAGGCGCGGCCCCCGACGTTGATTCGGGCCGGTCTCCTGATGCGGCCCCAGACGCGCGATCCGACGCGGATTTGGCCGGGCCCGCCTCATCATTGCTGCACGATGGGCCTGAGCCGGACGTGCTGCCCCGCCTTGGATCTTCTGCGCCACGACCCGCTTCGCCCGTGCCACCTCCCGCTCCCGATGCCGCAGACGATCCGTCTGCCCTGCATGATGACGAGGCGGCCGGGGCAGGGGGCGCCATCGGGGGATCTGCTGCGCCGGATATATCTGCTGCACCTCCTGTTGCTTCACGCACATGTCTCCAAAAAGGGGTAACTAAACCAGTTAATTACAAGCAAATAACAAAGTTTGGTCTTGCCTGCTCTACAGATGATCCACGCTCTCTTGGCGAGGCACTCAGTGATACAAAGTGGAAGAAGGCCATGGAAGAAGAACACCTAGAACTTCTGAAAAATCACACATGGCATCTGGTTCCTCCAAGGCAAGGTAAAAATTTGATTGATTGTAAGTGGGTTTTCAAAGTCAAACGGAAATCTGATGGAACCATAGATCGCTACAAAGCCAGACTCGTTGCAAAAGGCTTTAAACAACGATATGGTATTGACTATGAGGACACTTTTAGTCCTGTTGTCAAAGCTGCAACTATTCGTCTTGTGCTCTCTATTGCTGTTTCCAGGGGATGGAGCCTTCGACAGCTAGATGTGCAGAATGCGTTTCTCCATGGCGTTCTGGAAGAGGAAGTATATATGAAACAACCTCCTGGGTTTGAGAACAAAAACAAACCGTTTCATGTTTGCAAACTTGATAAAGCTCTATATGGACTGAAGCAAGCTCCCAGGGCCTGGTACTCTAGACTCAGTCTCAGAAACTACAAGCTCTTGGTTTTATTCCTTCTAAGTCTGACATGTCTCTGTTTATTTACAATAAACTGAAAACATCCATATTTGTTCTCATATATGTTGATGATATTATAGTCACAAGTTCATCTGATGAAGCAATATCCGGGCTGCTGAAGGATTTGAGTGCTGAATTTGCTCTCAAGGACTTGGGAGACTTGCATTTCTTCCTAGGGATTGAGGTAAAGAAACAAGGTGATAGCCTCCATCTCTCTCAAGAAAAGTATGCTACTGACCTGGTGAGAAGAGTTGGGTTGCAAGGTTGCAAACCTTCACCAACTCCGTTATCTAGCACAGAAAAATTGTCACTTGCAGAAGGAGAACTTTTGAGTCCTGATGATAGCACCAGGTACAGAAGCTTGGTAGGAGCACTTCAGTACTTGACCTTGACACGACCTGATATTTCCTTTGCTGTGAACAAAGTCTGTCAGTTTCTTCATGCACCTACTAAAAATCATTAGACTGCTGCTAAACGTATTGTGAGATATGTGAAAAATACCATGAACCTTGGTCTTACTTTCACCAAGTCCTCATCCACACTTGTCAGTGCTTTCTCTGACTCTGACTGGGCAGGATGTGTAGATGACAGACGCTCCACTGGTGGGTTTGCAGTGTTCTTTGGTCCCAACTTAATATCATGGTGTGCAAAGAAACAAGCTACCGTGTCACGATCAAGCACAGAAGCTGAGTACAAGGCCCTAGCCAATGCCACAGCTGAGATCATTTGGGTTCAGTCCATGTTGAGAGAGCTTGGTGTGAGAAACACTCAAGCCCCATGCTTGTGGTGTGACAATCTTGGTGCTACTTATCTGTCTGCCAATCCTGTTTTTCATGCAAGGACTAAACATATTGAAATTGATTTTCATTTTGTTAGAAAACAAGTTGCCAATAAGCAATTGGACATTCGTTTTGTACATTCTCGAGATCAGGTTGCAGATGGATTCACCAAAGCCTTGCCCACAAGAAACTTTGAAGAATTCAAGCGTAATCTCAACTTAACAAAGTTGTGATTAAGGGAGGGTGTTGAACGACACATGTTGCACCGTTACCCACGTTCAGGTTGCATCGGTGGAGGAGTCCAAGCCAAGATAGACTAGGATCTCTAGTTAGTTATCATATGGTTGTAATCTCCTCTTATCTCTTTATCTCTTTCTCTCCAAGTCTCAATGTAATCTGAACAACCTTATACGCCATGCCAGGAGTCGCGCCCTGGCCTATATTAACACACAGCCGTCGCCGTCCAGGATGGGTACGACGTTCCTCCACAAAGCGTACCATGGAGCCCCTTGTTGGGAAGATGGAGCTCGGTAACATGTCCGGCAGCATCACAGGTGACGCCGAACCAAGAGCAGGTAGAGTTGGGAATCGACCAAGAGGCCACTGCACCGGCTCCAACCAAGGAGAACTTCCATCGGAGTAGTGCTTCTGCTTCCGGGTCAATCGCCTTGGCTGTGCACACTAACAGGAAAACTGAAATGTGGAAGTGTTTCAGCAGCGCCATTGCAGAGGCTTATAGTGTTGGGAAGAAAAATGGCAAGCTGCAGAATGTTGTATATATTGCCTTTAGAAGTAGTTAGAGTGAATCAAAGATATTATTAGAGAAAACGCGAATATATTGCAGCGCTGTCACAGTCGCTGGACGGGGTATATAAAGACTTCAGACTTGGGGTCGCCGTGTGAGGAAAATATCAAACCAATCGGTAATCAGAGACCACACTCTTGGAGATCCCAATTCCTAGCCCCACAGGATGTGATTACAATTAAGGTGATGACTGAGACTTCCGAGTATGTATGTGGTTGTAGCTGTCTGCTAACACAGAGCCAACCAGTTGCATTCGTAAGTTTACCGCCAAAATCGGCCAGTCAATGTCTAGGATTGAATGAAAATTCTTAACCACAATCATAGCCCACACAAGCATGGAACCTCCAAACGTCCAGAATGGAAGGGGAAAAAAGGTGTGACCCTTAATGTATTTATATGAAAAACACACACCAAACTGTTAGTTCAGACAGTTCAACTTTTTGTATGTAAATCATCAACGCAAATAATTTAGACAGTTCAACTCACATAATTCAGAGAATCAAGCCGACTGTACAAACCAACCGAAGCAAAGCTCGAAAAAACTATGAACAGAAACCATGAAATGTACATAACTGCAACTCACATAATTCAGAGAATCAAAACCTAATACAAATATGTACCAAATTGGTCTCTCTCATATCGTTACAAACTATAAAAAGTCAATTATGTCCACACAAGAACAGATAACTGTTTGTTGGTGACAGAGAACAAATAGAATAGCCATGAACAATACATCCATATCCGTTGCATATAAAGTAAAAATCAGAAGGAAAAAAAATCCATTTTTGTCTATGGAGTCACAACCAAGGTCATGGTAAAGCCTTCATGAACGCCTCACAGTGGGAAACAGAGTGTCGTACTGCCAGGTACACACCATCTTTTGCATAACATTCTGCTGCATGGCATCGATGCAACTGAAAAACATAATCCTCCAGATGTTCCAGAAAAACAATGTTCCAAACCATATCCAGAAACCAAAGACAGTTCCAGCAATCACTGAGTAGGACAGCCACAAAGTCTCAAGTTCATGGTGATGTTCATTTGGCTGATCCAGCACTGTTGCAGAACTTGAATCATGCTTACATGGAGTGCTCAGGGGGAGACCACAAAGTCCCAGGTTGTTGCTGTATATTGACGGGTCATTGAGTGTTTGGAGCTGATTGCCTGTAGGTATCTCTCCTGATAGTAGATTATTGGACATATTGAGCAAGCTTAGGCACAACAAATCTGATATGCTTGGAGGAATACGGCCCGAGAGTTTATTCCAGGAGAGGTCAAGAGACTCCACATTTTTCAAACTGCCAATGTTTTTTGGGATACCACCGGATAAATTATTTCTTGATAGGTTCAGGAACCGCAGGGCTTGATGATTCACTAACTGAGCGGGAATCTCACCTGAAAGGGAGTTGCTTGACAGATCAATACCAGTCATAAGCGTAATTGTCTTATGGAAAGTATAATCGCGTCCCTTCCAGATTATGTCCATCTGACCATCATATGAATAATGTGTACCAGTGTACATATAAGGCATATCCCCAAATGTTTCAAAGCTTGCAAGGATAGCACTTACATCCATTTCTGGCGTTGTCTCTATCATGTAAGTAAAGTTTGCGAAACTTACTGGAATAGAACCTGTAAGATTGTTTTCAGCTAGGTCAAGCAACTGGAGATGAGAGAGTTGCGATACCTCCCAAGGAATACTTCCATGAAACATATTTGACCGTAGTCGGAGAATTCTTAGCTTAGAGAGGCTAGCTCCTATCCATGAAGGAATTGTGCCAGAAAACATATTGTCTCCAAGATCCAAAATTACTAAGCTTTCCAAGTTCTTTATAAGAGACGGAAAATATCCAGAGAAGCTGTTGTTGGACAAATGTACTGATTCTAATGGAGAAGCATCATTCGTCGAGGTTGTGACTTCTCCAACAAAGGCATTGCTTGACAAATCCATGTATGTAAGATTAGGCAGGTTCCATAAGCAACCAGGGAGCATTCCAGACAGGAGATTGTTTGATAGGTCCAAGAACTGTAGATGACGTTGCTTACAGAAATCCTTGTTGATGACACCTGTCAACCTGTTACTGGACAAGAATATGTAGTTGATAGATAGGAGCGACAAGCTCGCTGGAATCTCTCCCTCCAAGTGGTTGCTGCTAAGGTCAAGGAATTTTAATAAGAATGATAATTTACCAAACCCCGATGGTATCATGCCTGTAAGATGGTTATTGGACAAGTCTAGCACCCGCAGGGAAGATCCTAGCTCCGCGGGGATTGAGCTGTTGAAGCAGTTGCCAGAAAGGAGGAGGTACTGCAGGGACTCCCATCTGCTGACCTCCCGTGGAATGCTTCCGGTGAAGGAGTTGTTTGCAATACTGAAAAAGCCAAGTTCAGTCCAGTTTGAAAACAATTCTAGTGGGATGTTGCCACTGTGAAGGTGGTTGTTCCCGACATCAAAGGTTATAATTTGGCCCATCATTGAAAGGGACGGTGGCAAACCTCCAGATAGCATGTTCCGCGATAGGTGCAAGGACTCAAGATTAGTAAGGTTACCGAATTTACTCGGTATGTGTCCAGAGAACATGTTGGAGGACATATCAAGAAATAGTAAATTTGGAACCATATCTGGCAGAATCTCAGGTATTGAACCCAAGAAGAAGTTACCTGATAGGTCGAGGTCCTCCAACCTAACGTTGGTGCGGTTCAGGATGAACTGTGGAAAAGTGCCATTGAGATTGTTATTATTTAGATGTAAGGTTTGCACGGTGGACAAAGGCGAGAACTTGGCAGGGTCTGGGTTGGTTAAGTAGTTATTTCCCAGATCGATGTAATGAATCCATGGGAGCTTGCCAAGTTGATGGGGGATCGCACCAACAAAATAGTTGTTGCTCAAATCCAGGAGGTCAAGGTAAGCAGCAGCGATATGTTTTCTGGGATGGTACCGATGAGGTTGTTGCCGCAGAGGTCAGAGTGGTGATGTTCCGGAATGCAGGGAAGTACAAGGCGTCGAGCGTGCCATTGAGGCTACACCAGGATAGCTCGAGTGCGGTAACATGGCCGGCATTGTCACAGGTGACGCCGAACCAATCACAGGTCGATTCGGCACGCGACCATGATGACAGGTAGGTGGAATTGAGCAAAGTGGACTCCCACCTGAGGAGTGCTTCTCCTTCCGGGCTGATTGCACTGGCCATGCATAGCAGCATATGCAAAGCTGTCAAACATGAGAGCTTGTATTGTGGTGCCATCGCTCAAGGGTGTGGCTGGATAGACTCTATGTTTGCCCCTCCAGTCGAACAGCCAGCATGTCTATTATAGAAAGGATTTACTGCTCTTGAGATGTGAGCTGCGTTGGCAAGAAAATGGAGGTCATTAGTCAGCAGTATAGGTTGGCAATAGTAGAATGGGTCGGCAGTGGGTAGGCAGTCTATTATACAAACTTGTCTGGACGGGCATATGTCTACAGAGACTGAAGACTTGGGGTCATCCTGTGAAGAAAGCACCAAAGCTGTCAGTGTACAGGACCCAGCCAACAATGAAAGCTGGCCAGTATGGTGGTGAATGAGACCGACGGCCATGTATATATGTGGTTGTGGTGAATGAGAGTGTCCATTAACAGAAAGCCAAGTCACCTGCCCAACTGCATTGCCCAAGTAACACAAGCTAGTCAATATCTGGGAGCTGACTGTTGAAGCTCCATTTTCCCCCGAGGACACACAAGCTCAGTTCAACATTGCCATTGTGTCACGGAAGAGAAGTCGGTCAATGGGAGTGACCACAAAGGTTCAACTTCACTGTTGCTAGAACAAATTACCATCCATGAAAATGGTTTCCAAAAGGAGCAGCGAAATCAAAGAACAGGAAAAAAGCCAGAGAATACGAAGTAACATAATCTAGAAAAGAATGACAAACTAAGTAGTATCACAGGCCACAGGAAAGGAACTTCCAAAAAGTCGCAAAGGAAAGTGATAACTCTTAATTAAGCAACAGCGCTCTGTATTTGAGCTTCTGTATCTACAAATCACCTAGTTATCCAGGAGCTCTTTTATGGTATAAATGCTAAATTCAGTATCCCGGCAAACCCGCTGTGCTTCTGAGAATGAGATGCAGAAGCATATAGGACTTAGTTATCACAAAAAGTAGACAGAAAAGGTAGGTTACCCAAACAGTAGCCGTAATGCAAGAGCACAACAACTTCGATAGATGCAAATACTGAGACGGTTTACATGCTGGTAAACAACCAGAGTCTGCAGGTTAACTCTGAAGAGAGAAGATAAGACACAAGTATCCAATGGCTGCACAGAACAGAGCCTGCATCCATGAAATGCAAACCAAAAAAATAATGAGAACTCAAATCTCTAGAAGATTACAGTTTTAAAATTACAGAACACTAATCAGGCTGGAGGAACAATCAAACTAAGAACTGTTCGAGCAATCAATTGCAACTTTGGAAAAGAAGATGACTGGAAAGAGTGCACAAGCTCCCGGTCAGAGAAGGCATGCGACAGGGTGTACTACTCCAGTATAAAGCGTTGCCTGATAAGACCAAATGTGCAATACAGAGAGTAGTATTTGGTAAGATGAGGATACCATACGCCATACACAAACACATATCGCAGCAATTGCAATATCAACAAAACAAAAAAAAAACAGCCACAAAATTGTTGAATTGGTTGTCTATTTCCTACTATGACTAGTACAGAACTGTAACTTTTCCCTCTCCCTCCATCATATGACAAATCAAGCACGTAATGCTTACCTCCTTGCGGGGAGAAAATCTATTCATCATTCAAAGGGGAAAGAGCCAATTTAATTTCTTTTTGCATCCTAAAAAATTTAATTTGTTTTTCCAAGTTCAGATTTTTTTTTTAATTTCAAAGCAGTGTATGGATTGCTTTTTATTTTGTGACTACAGGGAATACACCAAGATGCACACACATGCATACCTGAACACACACATTCACTCGATCGTCATCTGGTCGCACACTTCACCGCTGAGACATCGTTGAACGCTCTTAAGGTTCTCAACTTAATGTTGGGTTTTGAGGAACCTTCTATGCACACCATAGGAACATGTAGCACTGAGATGGAATAAGATAACATGTCCTGGTGTGACAGACAAATGACTGGAAGAAAGTTGTCAGGTTCGATGTACGGAAAGCTGTCGTCATGGGGGTGTCATTGCCAGTGATGCAGCACCATTTTCTCCAGGGAACAATTTTAGAAGCAAGAGGTAGAGTGTGTGCTCCCCTTGAAGATTGCTACGTGTAGTTAAAGTCTTGATACAGATGCAGTCTTGGGAGAAGTACTAGGATATGAAGTAAAATTCCAGTACATGCTGGAGGTTTCATCATTTGAAAGGGTAGGTAGGCTCGAAGGCAGTTCCAATGTATGCTACCTGAAACTGCTCTTCAACTCTTAACAACAGGAAAAATCTTGCACAATAGGCTTCAGAAATATTATAAGATTTACAACATACACTTACAAGAACATGAGCGAGACACAAACCATTACCCTGACTAAAGCTACACAACAAACTTGTCTAGAACCTTCAAACAAAATATGTCCACTGGAACATTGGTAATTCTTGAGCGTACTGGGAACAGAAACAGATATAATTATCACGACGCTTACATCTTGCTTCATCTTCATTTGGTGTGGTATCATTCAATACTTGGACAACTTTCTATACCTCGGATATGCTTCATCTTCCTCATAACTTTCTGTTGCATGGCATCTATGCAACTCAAGAAAGCACATCTCCAGGGCTTCCAGAAAAACAATGTGCCGAACCATATCCAGAAACCAAATATTGTTCCACCGATCACTGAGCAATACATCCACATGGTTTCAAGTTCATCATGATGTTCCTTTCCCACATCTGATGTGGTCGTCGGACTTGAACCATGTTTACATGAAATGTTCAATACAGAGCCACAAAGTCCCAGGTTATTGCTATAAATTGACGGGTCATCCAATGTTTGGAGTTGATTCCCTGTAGGTATCCCTCCTGACAGAAGATTGCTCGAAAGATTAAGGGAGCTGAGGAATATCAGGTTCAATAGGTTTGATATGCTAGGAGGAATAGGACCTGATATCTTGTTCCAAGAGAGGCCAAGAGATTCTAAAAACTTTAGGCTGCCAAAAATCCTTCGGGATACTACCAGATAGACAATTTCTTGACATATTTATTAACTGGATGCCTCTAAGATTTGTCAGCTCCAGAGGTATAGCACCAAAAAGAGAATTGGCAGAGAGATCAATACCTGTCACAAATGCATCTCTTCCCCGGAAAATGTAATCCTGTCCTTTCCAAATTACAACCATAGTGCCACTGTATATATACCCAAAGGTGGCATATTGTAGGACGATTGTTATACCTGGCTGCATCGTGGGTGCCTGCCTCATGAAGCATAAGTTGGCGAAACTTTCTGGTATGGAACCTATAAAATTATTCTCAGCTAGATCAAGCAGTTGGAGATGGGAGAGTTGTGATAGCTGCCAGGGAATACTTCCATAGAACATGTTTGATCGCAGTCCGAGAATCCTCAACAAAGGATTGCTTTGCCCTATCCATGGAGGAATTACACCAGAAATATTATTGTTCCCGAGATCCAAAATAACAAGGCGTCTGAAGTTCTTCAACACAGCTGGAAAGCAACCTGTAAAGTTGTTGTCTGACAGGTGCAGGGACCTTAGTGAAGAATTACAGCAACTTGAGGTTGGAATTTCACCAGCAAAAGCATTGCTCGATAAATCTAAGGATTGCAAATCTTTCAAGTACCAAAAGCAACCAGGAAGCTCACCAGACAACTGATTGTTTGATAGATCTAAGAGTTGCAGAAGTGGTAACTGACAAAAGGCAGATGGCAATTCTCCCATGAAGCTGTTGTCGTTTTTATCTTTTGCCACCTTGGCAGACGGCAACTGCCTGTCGTCAATATTAGGAATGATACCCGTAAACTTGTTGCCAGACAAGATGAGAGCAACAAGATTTATCAATGCAGACATGGTTGCAGGAAGCTCTCAGTCAAGGTGGTTGGATCTGATGGCAAGGAATTTCAAAGATGTTGCATTGCCGATATGAGATGGTATCACTCCAGTAAAGTGATTCTTTGACATGACCAAAAACTGTAAGTTCGGCAAGCTGCCCATCTCTACTGGGATGGAACCAGTAAAGTTGTTGTTTGAGAGGAGGAGAGTGATTATCTCTTTACAGTTACCAATCTGCGATGGGATGCTTCCAGCTAACAAGTTTTTGGCAACATCGAATACCGCAAGATTAGTCGAGTTTGAAAACATCTCTGACGGGATGGTACCATCGATATAGTTGTCATGTACAATGAACCAGGACATTCCTTGCATCCTGGCCAAAGATAGTGGCAAACTTCCAAATAGCTGGTTATGTGCCAGATCCAAGTGCCCGAGATTAGTAAGGTTCCCCAACTCGGGTGGAAGAGTAGAAACCAAACCAGCATTTCTGATATTGAGTTGCTCTAGTAACTGAAGCTGCCCAAGTGAGGCTGGGATGAACCCACCAAGTGAATTGTCGCTCAGTGAAAGAACTCGCAATCCAGGTACCAACCCAAGCTCCTCTGGGATCCCTCCTGTAAGATTATTTTCGTTGAGAAGCAGTATCTCAAGCTTCTGGAGCCTCGAGAGTGAGCGAGGTATCACGCTAGAGAATCGATTAGCTGACAGATCTAGATACCTCAACCTTGGGACCATTTCTGGCAGTGAATCTGGTAACAGCCCTGAGAAGTCATTACCTGACAAATCAAGGAATTGCATCCTCACATTGGTGTAGTTGAGGATGAATTGTGGGAAGGTTCCACTGAGATTATTGTTAGCTAGAGATAATAGCTTCAAGCTGAACATAGGCGAGAACTTGTCAAATTCTGGGTTAGTCAATTGGTTATTTCCCAGATTAACCTCGACTAGTATTGGTAGCTTGCTGAGTTGGTAGGGGATGGCACCGACAAGATTGTTGTTGCTCAAGTCCAAAATGGTGAGCGTGAGCAAAAGGGATATGTTTGCTGGGATGGTGCCAACAAGATTATTGCTGTTGAGTTTGATCTTGATGAGATTCTGGTACGCAGCAGAGTAGAAGGCGTGTAGCGTACCATGGAGCCCAAAGCCGGAAAGGTGGGAGCTTGGTAACATGTCCGGCAGCGTCACAGGTGACGCCGGACCAAGAGCACGTAGAGTTGGCAATTGACCACGAGGGCAACGGGTTGGCACCAATCAAAGTGGACTTCCATCGGAGTAGTGCTTCAGCTTCGGGGTTGATTGCCTTGGCTGTGCATACTAGCAGGAAAATTGAGATGTGGAAGAGTTTCTGCACTGCCATTGCCAAAAAAGGGTTTCCCCCCGCTTTGTATACAAAGCAACCAACCGAACCATACAAGGATAGGTGCTGGGGCGGAAGCAGCACAGTCACGCCCAAAAAAAACGACAGAGAAAAGCAAAAGAAACAAATGCCGAAAACGGCGGATCAACAAAACGAAGAAGCCTCGCGATCGCAGCGCCCACCATGATCTTCCACTAGACTCCAAGACTCCGAAGCGCCGGCACCTATCAACACCTCCAAGAAGGATCGCGACGATGACGACGCTGCT
Organism: Aegilops speltoides; assembly: GCA_021437245.1. NCBI lineage: Eukaryota > Viridiplantae > Streptophyta > Magnoliopsida > Poales > Poaceae > Aegilops > Aegilops speltoides. Next base: position 118,554,517 of record CM038146.1, on the reverse strand, counting down.
GCTAAGGGTTTCCCCCGGTACACGACGAGGCGAGAGGAAGGGTAGCTCCGACGCCCTCCCGGAAGGTCGGGTGGCACCCACAGGCGCCACCGCGCGGTGTTGGCCATGCCGACAGGGGTTTCCCCCGATCCCAACCCGCACTCGGGCGCCCGAGCCTGCCACCAAACCAACCACCATCGTGGCGCCAACGCGGTTGAGGCCCCACGCCGCCTCACCACGGCACCGCTGGCGAGGATAGCACGACGAAGAATCGAGCCGGGACTAGGGCATCAGCACCATCGCACGCGGGGGGCCCCGCCTCCACCGTCGCGCGACGGTAGCCGTCCGGACGCAATAGCGGGAGCACACCAGGCCCGTGGGCCCACCGCCCGCCGAGCCCTCGTGGGCTCGCAAGCTCCGCCGCCAGCTGCTTGCCGCCAAGACGCGCGGCGTGCCGCCGCCCAATCCGAGCAGCTCATCCTCCTCACCGCGCAGAGACAACGAGGCCACGCCAGGACCGCCCGCTAGGACCAGATGGGGCCCTAAGGGCCCAGATCTAGGCCGAGGACGCGCCGCCGCCACCTGCGCAACCAGGCCGCCCGCCGCCAAAGGACGGCGCCACCACCGCGACGGACGCCGCCACCACCTTCAGCCGCCGGCGCCGTCGGCGAGGCACCCGCCGCCACCCCTGTCCCCGGTCGAGGTGCTTGTGAGGTAAGAGAGCCCGCCGCCGCCAGCCTGCCCGCCAGATCGGGGCGCCGCCGGCGGCGGCGGCGGTGAGGCACGGGAGGAGGACGGAGAGGCGAGCGAGGGAGCGCCTGCCGCCCGGGGGAGCGGCGGGGCGCTGGTCGGGAGGAGGAGGAGGTCCCTGCCGTTTCCTTTTACTAGCCACTTCTGCACTGCCATTGCAGCAGGTTATAGTGTTGGTAAGGAAATGGCAAGCTGCAGGGTGCTCTATGCATTGCATTTGGAAATAGCTAGAGTAAACACAGAACAAATACATAATTGCACAAAAGTACAAATACGTTGTAATGCTCTCGCTGAACAGGTATATGGGTGCAAAGACTTCAGAGTTGGGGTCGTGGGAGGGAAATAACAAATCTAGAGTCAGTGCTTTCAGGCCACACTCTTGGGCATCCTGATTCCCAGCCTCACAGGGAAGTGACTAGTAGTCTCCGGTAAGGTCATAACCGATGACTGACTATGTGTATGTCAGTTCACGGTGCCTCCAAAATGTCACAAAGAAATTAAAACGAGTACAACCCTTCATGTTAGTTTGCCCCTGTGGATGTGAGCTTAAGTACTAAAATCATCAGATTATGCAAATAAGTTTTCAGGGACGACACGGCAAGTTTGTTTTTGTTTAGGTTGATGAGGTTTTGGAAAGCTGCAGGGTAGAAGGCATGGAGCGGATATTAGGATATCTCAGTAACACGGCCGACGGCATCAGTCACAGGTGCTGCTGAACCATGAAGACAGAGAGTTGGCCATCGACCACGAGGGCAGCGAAATGGCACCAACCAAAGTGCTTCTTCCAAGTTGATCACCTTGGCTGTACACATTAGCAAAAAAAACTGAGATGTGGAAGAATGCCGCATCTAACAATAATGTGACTCAGGAGAAGCCCAGCCAAATGTGCCTGATAAAACAATGATATCGTAGCAATTTTAGAATTACAGATACTAATCAGGCGGGAAGAACAACCAAATTAAGATCTGCCTGGGCAATCGATTGTGACTTTGGAAAAGAAGACGAAAGGAGTGCACAAATTACCAGTCAAGAGCGCGTGGAATGAGGTGTACTAGTTCAACATCTTGCTAGATGAGACCACATGTACAAGATAGGGACACCACATCTCAGACAAACAAATTTCACTTTCGTAGCAATGCCAAATTAAATAAATAAATAAGGCGGCCAATGAATTTACAGATGACGACATAACGAGGTCTCATATCTCCTTCCTCTCCATTGTAGGAAAAAAAAAGCAGATTAAATATTGAAGAAACGGCCTAAGAAATGCGTACCTTTCCCAGAGACTCCTAGCCGTGGTTGGTCTGTCGACCGGCGGCCCCGACGAGGGTTGGGGAATGGGCGCTCATGCGGGGCGGTGGTGGGCGGCGAGGTGGTGCCAGGCGGAACGGTCTCGTGTTTTGGTAGGGGGTGCTCCAAAGCCGCGCGGCGGCGGGGGAGGGCGACGGCGGCACTGCCGGCCGCCGAAGCGGGGCGGCGAGGTGCAGCAATCGGCAGACAAGCATGAAGATTTTTAATTTTTTTTCGAGACATTGACAAGCATGAAGATAAAAGTCAGTAAACTAAGTTGGGCCTTCGGCCTCCCCCAAAACACCATTGCCGCCTTCGGCCTCCCTCAAAACACTGTTGGGCCTTCGGCCAGGCCCAGTGAAGAGACCACTCACTCTCTCAGTTAGATCGAATTCTGAATAAGGGCATCTCCGGCCGTTGGCCCCCCAGGGGGCGTCTAAAAGCGCCGCCTGGGGGTGAGCCGGCGAAAAAAAAGGCCTCATAGTCTCGCCAAATTGTCGACCCGTGGCCGCCTACAGCGAGTGTAAAAAAAAAAAGGCGTTAGCGGTTATAACAAAGAGCGATTAAATTCGTCCAACATGGCGAATTTCGCCAACACGCCCATTTTCATTACATTACTAAGCTAATCTAAAAAGAAAGGCGCTGAAGTCGTCGCCGCCGTCCGCCGCCATCGTCGTCGTCGACCTTCTCCTCCTGACGCGACGCCTTTGGACCCGACGTCGCCTTGCCATTGATTTCCATGAAACCGAGGCCGTTGGGGGAAGACGAGGCGCCGGTCGCCGACGCTGCTGGCTCTGCTTCTTCGCTTAAAACACACGCTTGCCGGCGCCGGCGCCAACAGCCGGTTCGGGCTGGTCCGCCGCTATTTTGCCCAAGCCGGATTTTTTCTGAGGGCCTTGACGCGATCGCGTTTTTTTCAGCGCGTGCGAAAAATCGCTGAGAGGCCTTCTTGGGGGCGCGGCTGGAGATGCCCTAAAGAAGTTTCATTCGTTTGCCAAAAAGTGTAGTGTATAAAAAATGGGGGCTACTACGCGTCCGCCGCCGTCGCCTCGCGAGCCGTGGGATCTGACATAGATCTAGTGGGGTCAACGTCTTATCTCTACTTTGCAACAAAGACCTTGTTGCAGAAACATTTGTAATAGAGGTTGTGTTGCGGGATTTTTGTGCAACAGAGGTTGTGTTGCGGAATACTTTTGTAATAGAGATTGTGTTGCGGATTCTTTTTGCAAGAAAGGTCTTGTTGCGGGTATTATTTTTTGCAATAGAGGTCTTATTGCGATCTTTTTTGCAACAAAGGTCTTGTTGTCGATTTTTTTTGCAACAGAGGTCTTGTTGCATATTTGTTTCTTGCAACAGCGGTGATGTTGCAGAAGTGGACGGCGCCCTACATCATCGGTGTCGAGCAGGTCTTCTTCTTCATCACCCGGTAGCAGCAGAAGGGGCGTCGTCGATTGAGAAGAGGGAGGAGGAGAGAGGGTGGGTGGTGGCGGTGGCGGCCAACGACCGTGACGGCCGAGCGCGTGCTTGCCAGCGGAGAGGATGGATGATGAAACAACGGCCGACGTGTGGGTGCTTGAGAGAGAGAGAGAAGAAATCGATCCATGAAGAAGAGGAGTAGTGAGCAGTGACTTTTGTGAGGATAAAAATCAGGACATGGTAGACACAGATATTTTTGGACGCCGGTGGGCTCCTGCGGCCAAAACACGTGACGCGCAATAGGCAAACGATCAAATCCAAATCCAACGGCCACGTGCCCGGTCGATGTAATGATGTCATCCGTTGGTTGAGGGGAATCTTTGCTCTTAATATACTGCCTCCATTTCTAAAATAAGACGTTGGGGCAATTTAATAGTATTTCTTTTAAATGAACGAATAAACATAAAAAAGGAAGGACAGACTTAAAAGGAAACATATAAATGTTACATTTTTTAAAATAAAATATAAACTAAACAAGAATCAGAAAGAAAAAAGAAAAAGAAAAAAAACCCGAAAAACTCGTGTTGCTCAAAAATACGCTTAGAAAACCGGTTGAAATCATGTAAAAACCGCCCAGAGTGAGCACTATCGTGTAAAAAAACTAGTGTTGTCAGCAATACGGCGAATCCTATTCAATGCATAGGGCGCATAAGAAACTGTCTTTTTGGGCGGCATAGACACAAAAGTGGCCAGCCCTTTACCGAAAAAGGCTTTCGTCCCACTTTACATATAAAGCAACCACCGAAGCCACAAAGCCCAAGAAAGATCACACAACACACACACACACACACAGCACATGAAGTAGCACAACACACGTCGCACACAAAGTAGCACAACGCACGGACACATAGGTTCTGCTGAGGGCACAGCTGAACAAACCCAAAAAAACAAAAAAAAACAAGTGGCGCCCAGCCCTTTACCCACCCTTTTGCATGGGCTGGCCCACTTAGATCTTTCGCTTGTGATGTACGCAGCTCTTATTTTAGGTGACTACAACAGGACCTCCTATGTGACGCATTTTTCATCATATAGTTGCTCGACGCACAGGGTTGACGCACGACTGGGCCAACCCACCAAGCCGCTCTTTGTTTCGTTTTCTTTCGCATGCGACAAAAAAGCTGAAAATAAACAGCGAGTACAAGGGATCATTCCAACCACCGCACACTCCAACCTTGAGCCATTAGCCACTACACCAGACACCACGAACTGAACATAAAGGTGTAGAAATCTATAAGAACAGACAACAACGTTGAGATTTGGAAAACATTTTGAAACCATATCAAAAATTGCGAGCCGTTTTAAAATGCCGCATTTTTTTGGAAAAGTGAAGATGTTTTGTGATTCTGATTTGAAAATGAAACACGAACAAAATTTGCAAACCCAAACAGAATCCAAAAACGTGAATAATTTTCAAAAATGTGTCTGAATTTTTTTTCAAAAAACTCGAACATTTTTTGAGATTGCGAACAGTTTTTAGTTTTAAAAAAAAATGGAAAACAGGAATATTTTTTAGTTCAGCACCAAAAAATTTAAACACAAACTTTTTTAAAAAACAAAACTTGTATTATATATTTTTTGGAGATGCGAACAAAATTTTAAACATGTGAATATTATTTTCAAAATGTGAACAAAATCGCAAAAGTTTTTTGAAAAACGAACATTTTTCTGAATTTGTGAACGGTAAATTTGAAAACTAGAATATTATATGAAATTCCTGAACATTTTTTGTAACATGAACAAATTTCTAGAACTGTGAAATTTTTCAAAATGAGAACATTTTTTGAGATTGTGAACAATTTTTATAAATGAGATTTTTTGAAACTGTGAACTGATTTTGAAAATAATAAAAATGAACAAAATTACGGTAGATTTTTTTAAGCATAAACATTTTTGGAAAATGTGAACAAATTTTTAAAGGAAGAACATTTTTCTAAATTTCAAGAAAAGCATCTTTTTGAAATCATGAACATTTTTTGAAACTTAAGAACAGTTTCTCAACACCCGAACATTTTTTAAATTTTTTGAAAAAAAAGCATTCGCAAACATTTTTTTGAAAATCCCGAATATTTTTTTTATTTTATGAACAATTTTTTTATAATGAAGATTTTCTAAAGGCAAGATTTTTTTTCTAAAGACAACTTATGGAGAAATATAGGGAGCAAAAGAAGGACTTGCATATGGTGTTCATTGACTTGGAGAAGGCCTATGATAAGATACCGCGGAATGTCATGTGGTGGGCCTTGGAGAAACACAAAGTTCCAGCAAAGTACATTACCCTCATCAAGGACATGTACGATAATGCTGTGACAAGTGTTCGAACAAGTGATGTCGACACCGATGACTTCCGATTAAGATAGGATCGCATCGGGGTCGACTTTGAGCCCTTATCTTTTGCATTGGTGATGGATGAGGTCACAAGGATATACAAGGAGATATCCCATGGTGTATGCTCTTCTGCGGATGATGTGGTGCTGGTTGACGATAGTCGGACGGGGTAAATAGGAAGTTAGAGTTATGGAGACAAACCTTGGAATCGAAAGGGTTTAGGCTTAGTAGAACTAAAACCGAGTACATGATGTGCGGTTTCAAGACTACTAGGTGTGAGGAGGAGGAGGTTAGCCTTGATGGCGGTGGTACCTCGGAAGGACACCTTTCGGTATTTGGGGTCAATGTTGCAGGAGGATGGGGTATTGATGAAGATGTGAACCATCGAATCAAAGTCGGGTGGATGAAGTGGCGCCAAGCTTCTGGCATTCTCTGTGACAAGGGAGTGCCACAAAAGCTAAAAGGCAAGTTCTACATGACGGCGGTTCGACCCGCAATGTTGTATGGCGCGGAGTGTTGGCCGACTAAAAAGCGACATGTTCAATAGTTAGGTGTGGCGGAGATGCGTATGTTGAGATGGATGTGTGGCCACACGAGGAAGGATCGAGTCCGGAATGATGATATACGAGATAGAGTTGGGGTAGCACCAATTGAGGAGAAGCTTGTCCAACATCGCTGCGAGATGGTTTGGGCATATTCAGCAGCAGTCTCCGAAGCTCCAGTGCATAGCGGACGGCTAAAGCGTGCGGAGAATGTCAAGAGAGGGCGGGGTCGACCGAATTTGACATGGGAGGAGCCGTTAAGAGAGACCTGAAGGGTTGGAGTATCGACAAAGAGCTAGCTATGGACAGGGGTGCATGGAAGCTTGCTATCCATGTGCCAGAGTCATGAGTTGGTTGCGAGATCTTATGGGTTTCACCTCTAGCCTACCCCAACTTGTTTGGAACTAAAGGCTTTATTGTTGTTGTTGTTGTAAGAACACTTTTCGAACATGAACTTAGTTTAAAAAAGATAAAATAACCGGGAAAAGGAAAAAAGAAACAGAAACAAAAAAATGAAAACAAAACAAAAACAAACAGAGATAAAAACACAAAAGAAAAAAGAAAAACCAGTAAAAGAAAAAACAGGTTCAGGAAACCTCCATTGTACACGCAAAAAACTGGGTCGTCCCATCGCATTGCCGCTCGGTCGCTCGCATGTGAGAAGCGCCAGCAGTTTGATGCAAAGAGCGTCAAATAGGATATTCCAACTACAACGGCTTACTAAAACACACATGCATATAAAGTTTAGCAAAACGGATACTAGCAGGTTTGATTCCCATTAACAGTTCATTTCCAACCATATGAGACGAGCAGCCTCTCTCATGTCCCCATTAATTCTTTCGTTTCCAACCGCAAGGTCATACCAGTTTTTCTCCTTCGAAACAGAAGCCCTGCATCTCCATCTCCCACATAGAAAAGGTCAGGTATTTCTTTGCTCACACACAGCTGATGGCCTCTCGCTCTCGCTCAAAACAAAGGAGAGTGAGATCCGCATGAAGTCCAGTACACTCGCACAACTGCTCGTCCGCCTCGCCTCCAATTCCTCTCTACGCGATCCGGGTGTTGACACCATATTTTGGTATGGCCAAAAACACAATTAAGATGGCTCCAAATGAGAAGTTTCTCAACATGAAAATTCTTCGTCTCGACGAGACGAAATATAAAAGGCGAGAGAAAAATAATATCTACCAACAGGACATGTCTTAAGTAGTCCCTGTTTGCTCCTATATTGGATGCCTCCTCAGAGGAGATATTCTTGGTCTTGCCTGAGCGTCCTTTGTCAACAACAGCTTTTGCACCAGTGATTCGATCCTCAAGATGGACTCGAATTAAAAAACTTCCAACATGAAAGTTGTTCGTCTCGTTGAAATGATTAAAATTGCTTTTGGGCACATCTCTATCCGAGAACGTTTACTGCCTCAACAATGACCCGCAAGGTGCAGCCAGCTTTTAAACCAAACAATTTTGGAAAGTTCAGGTCAAACATTGAACCCAAATTAGGGTTTTGGACAAGAATCCAAACCCTTTCCTTGTACGGGAAGTCCAGCCGTCTCTTATATACATAAAGGGTGACGGCTGATTGAAACAACACACAATCGTAAACCCCATCTACTTTTTATCCTAGTTTTATCTCTCTCTGATGTTTTCTCTCTCGTTCTTCGTGTTGAAGGGCACGATCCTTGAGGCTCTAACAGCGAGCGAATCAACCTGCGCAGCCCATAGCCGCCGTGCATCCAAACGGGTCCCTCCTGGGCTTATGGGGTTTCGTGTCCTCAAAAGTTCTGCCGATTATCCCGTGAATCGGCGCCTCTGGTGAGACTCCTTCGATGTGAGTTGCGGTGCAGCACCCTCGGTGTTGAGGGTACATGGTGACGTGTTCGTGTGCGAACACTGGACCATGGTTCTATTGCCGGCCATCGAGATCATAAGGAAGATACACCTGAATCGGCGTGTGCGTGATGTTGCTCTCCCTCGTCGTGACCTCCTCCAGCACGCCCGACGATCTGCCTTGCCTCCATCTTCTCTTTGGGCGTTGGGATACGAGACGAACCATTATTTCATCTCCAGCCGCCTAGACTGTAGATCTTCGATGAGGGGATAACTGATGAGGCCTTTGTGCGACATTGTTCTACTTCTATTGTGATTAATTAGCTTGTAGTAATTAGAGGGAACCCCCCCCCCCCCCGTCTTGCGGCGTGCAGTTGCCATCTAGCAACTGACGTGTCTCTCTTTCCCCTTTCTTCTAACTGTGGCATCGGTTCCAGTCGTCACGACTTGTGCGCCGTATCTTTTCAGAATATACACAAGTGTAATACGTATGCCTATCAATACAGTTGATCATTTTTCGCTCAAAACACGTTATCAGCACGCTCTGCCGAGAGCATAGAAACACGCCGCCAATGTTATCTACGACGACAATCTGATGGAAGAGGAATTATGCCTTGTGGACAATGCAACCACAAACTCCATACTGAGAGAGATGAAATATTTTCAAACTCTTAAAAATATGAATGGAGATATTCTAACTATGCTAGACGCGATGCGATGATCGTTGGCACTGGATGTGTCATATTTACCCTCCTAGGCAGTACACAGTGACAATTGAGGATGCTTTGTTGTATCCCGACTCAGAGCATACCCTGATTAGTTATCGAGATATCCATAAAAACGACTTTCACATTGAAACCCATGAAGACAACAAAGAAGAGTATTTACTCTTCACCAAAGATCACGGATATGGCAAGCAGGTACATGAAAAAAAATCCTTCTCTATCATCTGGTTTGTACTATATATACATCAAACCCGTAGTCCGTAGAACATGTTGCATACAAAATAACTTTTTAAAATGTTGCCGCATTGCAAATCTGGCGTGATCGCCTAGGCCATCACGGGATTGGAATGATGAGGAAATTACTAGCAATTCCATTGGTAATAATTTGCTTGAGTCAAAATTTCCTCAATATTCAGACTTTGTGTGTACATCTTGTGCCACGGGGAATCTATTTTTGAGGCCCTCTCACCTCAAAATACAAGCTGAACCACTTCAGTTGCTCGAATGCATTCAAGGAGACATTTGTTATCCCATCCAACCATTATCTGGACCTTTCTGGTACTTCATGGTTCTAATGGATGCATCTACTGTTGGGGAACGCTGCATGGGAAACAAAAAATTTCCTATGCTCACCAAGATCCAATCTAGGAGATGAACATCTACGAGAGGAGAGATTGGATCTACATACCCTTGTAGATCGCTAAGCGGAAGCGTTAATAAACGCGGTTGATGTAGTTGAACATCTTCACGATCCAATCACGATTCGTCCCGCGAACGTCTTCGCGATCCAATCACGATTTGTCCCGCGAACTCTCGATCCAAGTGTCGAACGGACGGCACCTCTGGGTTCAACACACGTATAGCTTGATGACGCATTCACCTCCTTGATCTAGCGAGCGATGGTGAAGTAGTAGCTCAAGTCCTCCGGCAGCACGCCGGCGTGGTGGTAGTGGTGGTGGTGGAATCTCGGCAGAGCTTCGCTAAGCACTACAGAGAAGAAGATGGCTACAAGGGAGAGGAGGGGCAGCGCCGTGGCGTAGATGGGTGCGGCTACCCTCCCTCTCCTCATCTATATATAGGGGGAAGGGGGAGAGGGGGGCGCCCCTAGGGGATCCCATATAGGGCCAGCGGCCACTAGAGGGAAACCCTAGATGGGTTTTCCCCCTTAGGAGACTTGGCCCCGAAGCCAAAGGGGTGGAAACCCTAGGGGGCGCCCCCACCTCCTCTGGAAACGTGGGATGGGGTGAGGGGGCACACAGCCCCCTAGTTGGCTGGTTTGCCCCCTCCCCTTGGCCCATGAGCCCCCAACACTTGTCAGGGCCCCCCTGAAACCCATTTCGGTCATGCTGGTCATCACTTGGTACCTCCGGAACAATTCCGGACCCGAATACCCTTCGTCCAATATATCAATCTTCACCTCCGGATCATTCCGGAGTTCCTCATCACGTCCGGGATCTCATTCGGGACTCCGAACAACCATTGATAACAACCATAATGACTCAACTATACTTATATCGTCACCAAACGTTAAGTGTGTAGACCCTACGGGTTCGAGAACTATGCAGACATGACCGAGACACCTCTACGGTCAATAACCAATAGCGGGACCTGGATGCCCATATTGGTTCCTACATATTCCACGAAGATCTTATCAGTCGAACCTCGATGTCAAGGATTCGGCTAACCCCGTATGCAGTTCCCTTTGCCTATCGGTATGTTACTTGCCCGAGATTCGATCATTGGTATCACCATACCTAGTTTAATCTCGTTACCGGCAAGTCTCTTTACTCATTCCATAATACAAGATCCCGTGACTAATTCATTGGTCACATTGCTTGCAAGCTCATTCTGATGTTGTATTATGGGCCCTGAGATACCTCTCCATCATACGGAGTGACAAATCCTAGTCTTGATCCATGCCAACTCAACAGACACCCTCGGAGATACCTGTAGAGCCCCTTTATAGTCACCCAGTTATGTTGCGATTTTTGGTACACACAAGGCACTCCTCCGGTGATAGTGAGTTGCATGATCTCATGGTCATAGGAACATATACTTGACATGCAGAAAACGGTAGCAATAAACTTGACACGATCATATGCTACATTTATAATTTGGGTGTTGTCCATGACATCATTCTCCTAATGATGTGATTCCATTATCAAACGACAACTCATGTCTATGGCTAGGAAATAATAGCCATCTTTGTTCAACGAGCTAGTTCTGTAGAAGCTCACTAGGGTCATGTTGTTGTCTATGCATCCACACATGTATTTGAGTTTCCAACCAATACAATTGTAGCATGGATAATAAATGATTATCATGAACAGGGAAATATGATAATAACCAATTTATTATTGCCTCTAGGGCATATTTCCAACAGTCTCCCACTCTCACTAGAGTCAATAATCTAGTTCACATCGCCATGTGATTAACACTCATAGTTCACATCGCCATGTGACTAACACCCAAAGAGTTTACTACAGTCAATAATCTAGTTCACATCACCATGTGATTAACACTCAATGAGTTCTGGGGTTTGATCATGTTATGCTTGTGAGAGAGGTTTTAGTCAACAGGTCTGCAACATTCAGATCCGTATGTACGTCGCAAATCTCTATGTCATATTGTAGATGCTGCTACCACGCTCCACTTGGAGCTATTCCAAATGATTTCTCCACTATACGTATCTGGTTTGCTACTCAGAGTCATCCAGATAGGTGTTAAAGCTTGCATCGACGTAACCCTTTACGCTGAACTCTTTATCACCTCCATAACCGAGAAACATTTCCTTATTCCTCTAAGGATAATTCTGACCGCTATCCTGTTCTCCACTCCTGGATCACTCTTGTACCCCCTTGCCAGACACGTGGCAAGGCACACATCAGGTGTGGTACACAGCATGGCATACCGTATCGAGCCTATGGCTGAGGCATAGGGGACGACCTTCGTCCTTTTTGTTTCTTCTGCCGTGGTCGAGCTTTGAGTCTTACTCAACTTCACACCTTACAACTTAGGCAAGAACTCCTTCTTTGACTGATCCATTTTGAAATCCATCAAAATCATGTCAAGGTATGTGCTCTGTGAAAAATCATATCAGGCATCTTGATCTATCTCTATAGATCTTGTTGCCCAATATGTTAGCAGCTTTACCCAAGTCTTCCTTCGAAAAACTCCTTTCAAACAACCCTTTATGCTTTCCAGAAATTCTACATATTCCCCATCAACAATATGTCATCCACATATACTTATCAGAAAATTTCTAGTGCTCCCACTCACTTTCTTGTAAATACAAGCTTCTCCGTAAACTTGTATAAACCCAAACGCTTTGAGCACCTCGTCAATGCGAATATTACAACTCCAAGATGCTTGCACACTTTGTCAGCATTCTCTGGATCGACAAAATCTTCCGGTTGCATCATATACAACTCTTCCTTAAGGAAACCATTAAGGAATGCTGTTTTGACATCCATCTGCCAGATTTCATAATCAAAAAATGCAGCTATTGCCAACATGATTCTGACGGACTTAAGCATTGCTACGGGTGAGAACGTCTCATCGTAGTCAACTCCTTGAACTTGTGAAAACCCCTTTGCCACAAGTCGAGCTTTAGAGACGGTGATATTACCGTTCGCGTCCGTCTACTTCTCAAAAAAACCATTTATTCTGAATGGCCTTTTGCCCTTCAGGTAATATTTCCAAAGTCCATACTTTGTTTTCATACATGGATACTATCTCGATTCATAGCTCCTAGCCATTTGTTGGAATCCGGGCCCACCATCTCTTCTCCATAGCTCATAGGTTCACCGTTGTCCAACAACATGACCTCTAAGACAGGGTCACCGTACCACTCAGAAGTTGTATGTACCCTTATCAACCTACAAGGTTCGACAGTAACTTGATCTGAAGCTTTATGATCATCATCATTAGCTTCCTCTTGAACTGACGTAGGTGCCATAGAAACATCTTTCTATGTTGCGCCACTCTCTAGTGAAGTAAAGGTTCAACAACCTCATCAAGTTCTATCTTCCTCCCACTCAATTCTTTCGAGAGAAACTGTCACGCCCAATATGCGACCCTATCCAAAAGGAACTCGAAGGTCCCACCAAGGATAGACCCGCATATTGAAACGCTTTTGCAAGGTGGATATCATTACATCAACATTACATAAATAGATGGGGATACATACAATACATACAATGCCACATGAATACAACAATACATCATGTACAAGAACAACATCCGACTACGGATGAATCATAAACAGAAACTCAAACAATATCCATCCTGCTAGCCCAGGCTGCCGACCTGGAACCTATCCCTTGATCGAAGAAGAAGCAGAAGAAGAACTCCAACACAAGTAAAACATCGCTCTCGCGTCATGATCATCGCATAACCTTAACCTACAACTGTTGTTGTAGTAATCTGTGAGCCACGAGGACTCAGCAATCCCATTACCATGGGTATCAAGACTAGCAAAGATTAATGGGAAAGGAAGGGGTAAAGTGGTGAGGTTGCATCAGCGACTAAGCAAGTATGGTGGCTAACGTACGCAAATGAGAGCGAGAAGAGAAACAAGCGGAACGGTCATGAAGCTAGCAATGATCAAGAGGTGATCCTGAACACCTACTTACGTCAATCATAACACAGAAACCGTGTTCACTTCCCGGACTCCACCGAGAAGAGACCATCACGGCTACACACGCGGTTGATGCGTTTTAGTTCGGATCTGGTGTCAAGTTATCTAAAACCGGACATTAACAAATTCCCATCTGCCACATAATTAACCGCGGGCACGACTCTCGAAAGTTTAAACCCTGCAGGGGTGTCCCAACTTAGCCCATGACAAGGTCTCGCGATCAACGAAGGAATAGACCTTCTCCCAGGAAGACCCGATCAGTCTTGGAATCCCGGTTTACAAGACATTTCGACAATGGTAAAACAAGACCAGCAAGACCGCCCGATGCGCCGACAATCCCGATAGGAGCTGCACATATCTCGTTCTCAGGGCAACACCGGATAAGCTAAGCGTACAGGTACCGACGTAACCCAAGTTGCCAAGGGATGGTCCCGCATGGTGCTCTAGTTTGGACCAACGCTTAGACAAGCACTGGCCCGGGGGGGCTATAATAAAGATGACCCTTGGGTTAATTACTCCCAAGGGAAAAGTAGGTGGTGGTGAAGCAAATGGTAAAACCAAGGTTGGGCCTTGCTGGACAAGTTTTATTCAAAGCGAACTGTCAGGGGGGTCCCATAAATCACCCGACCGCGTTAGGAACACAAAATCCGGGAACATAACACCGGTATGACGGAAACTAGGGCGGCAAGAGTGGAACAAAACACCAGGCATAAGGCCGAGCCTTCCACCCTTTACCAAATATATAGATGCATTAATAATATAAGAGATATTGTGATATCCCAACCAAAATCCTGTCCACCATGGAGAAATCTTCAACTTCACCTACAACTAGCAACGCTATAAGAGGGGCTGAGCAAAGCGGTAACATAGCCAAACAATGGTTTGCTAGGAATGGTGTCAAAGGTTAGAGGTTCATGGCAATTTGGGAGGCTTGATGAGCAAAAGATAGGTAACGCAGCATAGCGATAGAACGAAGCAACTAACATAGCAATGATAGTAGTGAGATCCAGGGTAGCGGTCATCTTGCCTGAAATCCCGCAAGGAAGAAGAACGAGTCCATGAAGAAGATGAAGCCACGAAGACGAACCACACGAAGACGAATGCATCCTCACGATCGCAACGAAACGGGAACTATCGAGAAGAAGCACACAACATGGTAAACACATCACACATGAACAAGACATGATGCACAACAAGCATGATGCATGACAAAACTACATGAAGCTACTCATGGCAAGAGTTGATGCAAACAAGAACAACACATCAAGGCAAGTTTAAATGAGACCGGGAACAACATATAACAATTCCGGTAAGTCCTCATATGCAAATTTCGAAATTGGTCCAGAACTGAATAACCATTATGTTCAAGTTGTTAAACAGCAAGTTAAGATGCACCAAGATGATCTACACGAAATTCTAGTCAAGTTACATATAAAGTTCATTAGATTCGGAGCTACGGCCTAGAAGATATGAGCAAAACAAGTTAAGCATGGCATTGATGCAAAATGCATACAAACATCAAGCAAACATCTCAAAACAAGGATGCAACATGATAATATTAAACTACATGCAAAATCAAGCAAGTTTCATAGAGAGCACACTCAAAACGGAGCAACGGTTCAACACACACTCTATACAAGACATAACAACAATTTGTCCATAACAGCAACTAGGCATATTGCAAGCATCAAAACAATATGCTACAGCAGCTCAACATGATAACAAAAGGCATGGGCATGAAGTACTGGTAAAGCATAACAAAACATGAACACTGAGCTATCTCCAGAAAAGACTAGAACATGCTCCAAACGACATGGTAAGATTGCAAATAATAACAGTTTCAGACTTATCAGGAAATAACATTAGGTTGTAATGTTTAGAGCTATCAAACAACATGTTACAGGAAGCTATCATGGCAAAAAAAGGCATGGCATGAATCTACTAAATGCATAGATCAAAAGTCCCTTACTAACCATGAGCCAATAAGGCATAGAAAATATGATGGCACCCATGTAAACATGGCAAGTTATATTACAGATTCATACATGGCAGGAACAACAATAAGTAGGCATGTTGGTGAGCTTGAACCGCTCACCACAGAGCAATACATGGCATGGCAAGGCAACCAACAGTAAGAAGACATGTTTATGAAGCTAATCATGGCAAGAGCAAGTTCATAGGGTGCACGGATCACTAGGAAACAATCATGGAAACATTGAACTTAATGTTAACAGGCTGACAGCAACATTATCAAGCAACTTTGGAGCAAGATAACAACATATTCCAGCAGGCTATAATTGCAACCAAGGGCATGAATGGATAGAGCATGACATGTAGATCAAAACATGTTTATAGGACATCTCCAGATTATGCATAGAATAACTAGTAGAAGCAGGTTAACATAGGAACAAAATATAACAGAATCTCAGAAAAACAAAGAACAAAGAACTACCCTACTTAGCAAGCTTGATACACTCAGCACACAACTCACAAAAAATACATGGTTGGCACCCCTGGAAAGATGGCATGGCATAGATCAACATTCATGTAGACATCAACCTCATAGGATGCACATATCAATCATGGCAAAAATGATAAATGAGCAAGTTATAACAGTTTCAGCAGATTAACATCAACATGCACTCTTCCAACAGCATTTCGGGCATCAAGATGAGCTCAAATGAAAATGATGCAATGTAATGAAATGAAGTACTCGTCGAGACGAACAATTTGACATATTACACGCACGAAACTGAGCTACAGATGCAAAGATACAATGGGATGAACATGGCATGATTATATGAAAAACTGGGGACTTAGTGGAATTCTCACCCCGCGAAAAGTTGGACGGAGAGATTCGGGGACGGAGCGGATGCAGGGGGGCGCGGGCGTTGGTTCCGGGCTTGGTGGATCTCATCCACCAGGCCGGATCTCGCCGGAGGATGGCCGGAGTTGGCGAAGGAGACGGCGGGAGGTCGCCGGGACGCGAGGCGGAAGCCGAGGCGGTGGGGCGCACGACCGGCGCGGACGCGCCGCCGGCGAGAGAGGATTCGGCGCGGAGGCGGAGGAGGAGGCGGCGGCGCCAGCCGGGCGCGGCGGCGAGGCGAGGCCCCGGGCCGAGGCGACGGAGGCGCGGGCGGAGCAGGCCAGCGCGCGAGGGCTCGGCCAGGCAGGCGGGCGGCAGCCACGCCGGGCGGCGGAAGGACGGCGGCCGCGGCGAGGTGCGAAGCTGGCGGGCGGCGGCGCAGAGAGGCCCGGCGAGGTTCGTTCGACCGGGCGGGCGGATCTGGCCCAAGCGGCGGCGCGCGCGTGGAGGAGGCGGCGCGACACGTGGCAGGCGTGATTGGGCGAGGAGCGCGCGCGACATGTCGGCCGATATGGACATGTCCGTGGCGGGAGGAGGACGAAGCTAGGGTTTGGGGGGATTAGACCGCGAATTTGGACGGGGATGGCATATTTATAGATAGAGGGAGCTAGGAGAGTCCAAATGAGGAGCGGTTTTCGGCCACGCGATCGTGATCGAACGACCGAGAGCATGGAGGGGAGTTTGGTGGGTTATGGGCCACTTTGGAAGGGGTGTTGGGCTGCAAGTCAAAGAGGGCTTTTACGGTTACCCGGTTAACCGTTGGAGTATCAAACGACCTCCAAATGGCACGAAACTTGACAGGTGGTCTACCGGTGCTATACCAAGGCCGCTTGGCAAGACTCGGTCCAGTCCGAGAAAGTTTAATACCCGCTTACAATGAAAGACAAAAGGGGGACGCCGGATGACATAGGAGTGCCGGATTGCAAAACGGACAATGGGGAAAAGGCTCAGATGCATGAGACGAACATGTATGCAAAATGAAATGCACATGATGACATGATATGAAATGCAGATGATGACATGGAAAAGTGCAACACGCAAGCACATGACATGGCAACAACGGCGAATAACTGGCAGACACCTGGCGCAACAAATCCGGGGCGTTACAACACTCCTCCACTAACAAGAGATCTCGTCTCGAGATCTTAGGACCGAGACGGAAGGAAAAAAAATGAGGCGAAACAAGAACTCAAGAGAAGAAGCAAAGAATCGAGAGCACTCGAGAAGAATTTGAACGAGATCTTGGAGAAGGCATGTGACTGATGGAATCCATTCTTACGTCACACTTGAAAAGAATTTAGAATAACTCCGGGGGAATTAGAAGAGTCAGGTAAGATCCAGGGAAAAGACCTGTGGATTAGGGCCCACTGAAGAGATAACACCGTTGGAAAGGGATGTTGAACAAATCGATGATGCAATGGATGATTGAAATATTTGAATTGTTCCGGTGCATCATACTCCGGAAGGATAAAATGGCGAGAGGCAAACGAACAAAGGGAAATACTTGAGCCGAGAGAAAGAATATGATCAACCCGAAAAACTTGAATCGAATCCACCGGAAAGAAAAGAGATGAAGAATGACGAATGAGACGAGAATTCACCGGTTGAAATAATTGATGAAAGACTGAAGAGGCTCCGAACGAATGAAATAGCTTCTCGAATAGATGCTCAGACTCCGGAAAGAAAAGGGGGGAGGGCGGGAAAACAACGGCAATTTGGAAGGGGAAACCGACGAATATCTTGAAGAGAAAACACCGGCTGAAATGATTGAGGAAAGAAAGCAAAGACTTCGCACGAGTAGGATGGATACTCGATTACGAACTCCGGATTCGAGAATAAGAAGGGTGGGCGGGTGGGAAAAGAAGACAACTGAGGATTGAACTCAAAGATGAAGAGGCTCGAGTCAACTTGACGAGAAATGCACCGGATAAAAAGAGCTGAGAACCAACGAACGAAAAACTAACCGCGTGAACCTAAAGAAAAATTTGAACGGGAAGAGGAGTAATTCAAAACACCTACGTCAAGATTCCTTACCAGAGCGACGAAGGGGCAGAGGAGTAAAAAGAATTCCTACTCTCCGATATAACTAGACTCCGAAAATAGTTTTCTTCTAGACTCAACAACGGCCAAACTACACGATCAATCAAGGGGGGCTCCTAAGGTCGTTCGAGGCTCTGATACCAACTTGTCACGCCCAATATGCGACCCTATCCAAAAGGAACTCGAAGGTCCCACCAAGGATAGACCCGCATATTGAAACGCTTTTGCAAGGTGGATATCATTACATCAACACTACATAAATAGATGGGGATACATACAATACATACAATGCCACATGAATACAACAATACATCATGTACAAGAATAACATCCGACTACGGATGAATCATAAACAAAAACTCAAACAATATCCATCCTGCTAGCCCAGGCTGCCGACCTGGAACCTATCCCCTGATCGAAGAAGAAGCAGAAGAAGAACTCCAACACAAGTAAAACATCGCTCTCGCGTCATGATCATCGCATAACCTTAACCTGCAAATGTTGTTGTAGTAATCTGTGAGCCACGAGGACTCAGCAATCCCATTACCATGGGTATCAAGACTAGCAAAGCTTAATGGGAAAGGAAGGGGTAAAGTGGTGAGGTTGCAGCAGCGACTAAGCAAGTATGGTGGCTAACGTACGCAAATGAGAGCGAGAAGAGAAACAAGCGGAACGGTCGTGAAGCTAGCAATGATCAAAAGGTGATCCTGAACACCTACTTACGTCAATCATAACACGTAAACCGTGTTCACTTCCGGACTCCGCCGAGAAGAGACCATCACGGCTACACACGCGTTGATGCGTTTTAATTCGGATCTGGTGTCAAGTTATCTACAACCGGACATTAACAAATTCCCATCTGCCACATAACCGCGGCACGGCTCTCGAAAGTTTAAACCCTGCAGGGTGTCCCAACTTAGCCCATGACAAGCTCTCGCGATCAACAAAGGAATAGACCTTCTCCGTGAAGACCCGATCGATCTCGAATCCGGTTTACAAGACATTTCGACAATGGTAAAACAAGACCAGCAAGACCGCCCGATGCGCCGACAATCCCGATAGGAGCTGCACATATCTCGTTCTCAGGGCAACACCGGATAAGCTAAGCATACAGGTACCGACGTAACCCAAGTTGCCAAGGGATGGTCCCGCACGGTGCTCTAGTTTGGACCAACGCTTAGACAAGCACTGGCCCGGGGGGGCTATAATAAAGATGACCCTTGGGTTAATTACTCCCAAGGGAAAAGTAGGTGGTGGTGAAGCAAATGGTAAAACCAAGATTGGGCCTTGCTGGACAAGTTTTATTCAAAGCGAACTGTCAGGGGGGTCCCATAAATCACCCAACCGCGTTAGGAACACAAAATCCGGGAACATAACACCGGTAACGGAAACTAGGGCGGCTAGAGTGGAACAAAACAACAGGCATAAGGTTGAGCCTTCCACCCTTTACCAAATATATAGATGCACTAATAATATAAGAGATATTGTGATATCCCAACCAAAATCCTGTCCACCATGGAGAAATCTTCAACTTCACCTGCAACTAGCAACGCTATAAGAGGGGCTGAGCAAAGCGGTAACATAGCCAAACAATGGTTTGCTAGGAATGGTGTCAAAGGTTAGAGGTTCATGGCAATTTGGGAGGCTTGATGAGCAAAAGATAGGTAACGCAGCATAGCGATAGAACGAAGCAACTAACATAGCAATGATAGTAGTGAGATCCAGGGTAGCGGTAATCTTGCCTGAAATCCCGCAAGGAAGAAGAACGAGTCCATGAAGAAGATGAAGCCACGAAGACGAACGCATCCTCACGATCGCAACGAAATGGGAACTATCGAGAAGAAGCACACATGGTAAACACATCACACATGAACAAGACATGATGCACAACAAGCATGATGCATGACAAAACTACATGAAGCTACTCATGGCAAGAGTTGATGCAAACAAGAACAACACATCAAGGCAAGTTTAAATGAGACCGGGAACAACATATAACAATTCCGGTAAGTCCTCATATGCAAATTTCGAAATTGGTCCAGAACTGAATAACCATTATGTTCAAGTTGTTAAACAGCAAGTTAAGATGCACCAAGATGATCTACACGAAATTCTAGTCAAGTTACATATAAAGTTCATTAGATTCGGAGCTACGGCCTAGAAGATATGAGCAAAACAAGTTAAGCATGGCATTGATGCAAAATGCATACAAACATCAAGCAAACATCTCAAAACAAGGATGCAACATGATAATATGAAACTACATGCAAAATCAGGCAAGTTTCATAGAGTGCACACTCAAAACGGAGCAACGGTTCAACACACACTCTATACAAGACATAACAACAATCTGTCCATAACAGCAACTAGGCATATTGCAAGCATCAAAACAATATGCTACAGCAGCTCAACATGATAACAAAAGGCATGGGCATGAAGTACTGGTAAAGCATAACAAAACATGAACACCGAGCTATCTCCAGAAAATACTAGAACATGCTCCAAACGACATGGTAAGATTGCAAATAATAACAGTTTCAGACTTATCAGGAAATAACATCAGGTTGCAATGTTTAGAGCTATCAAACAACATGTTACAGGAAGCTATCATGGCAAAAAAGGCATGGCATGAATCTACTAAATGCATAGATCAAAAGTCCCTTACTAACCATGAGCCAATAAGGCATAGAAAATATGATGGCACCCATGTAAACATGGCAAGTTATATTACAGATTCATACATGGCTGGAACAACAATAAGTAGGCATGTTTGTGAGCTTGAACCACTCACCACAGATCAATACATGGTATGGCAAGGCAACCAACAGTAAGAAGACATGTTTATGAAGCTAATCATGGCAAGAGCAAGTTCATAGGATGCACGGATCACAAGGAAACAATCATGGAAACATTGAACTTAATGTTAACAGGCTGACAGCAACATTATCAAGCAACTTTGGAGCAAGATAACAACATATTCCAGCACGGGACCAGGCGCGGAGGCGCCGGCCGGCGAGAGGAGGAGCTGCGGCAAGGGGCAGCGCGGAGGCGGAGGAGCCGCGGCAGCAGCCCAGGCCGGGCGGCGGCGAGGCGAGGCCCCGGGCCGAGGCGACGGAGGCGCGGGCGGAGGCCGACGCCTCGCCTCGGGCGACGGGCGGAGCGGCCAGCGCGAGGGCTCCAAGAGGCGGGCGGCAGCCACGCCGGCGCGGCGGAAGGACGGCGGCCGGCGGCAAGGTGCGAAGGGCGGGCGGCGGCGCAGAGGAGGCCCGGCGAGGTCTTGTTCGACCCGGGCGGGCGGATCTGGCCCGGCGGCGGCGCGCGGTGGGAGGAGGCGGCGGCGACACGTGGCAGGGCGTGATTGGGCGAGGAGCGGCGGCGCGGACATGTCCGGCCGATATGGACATGTCCGGCGGCGGGAGGAGGACGAAAGCTAGGGTTTGGGGGGATTAGACCGCGAATTTGGACGAGGATGGCATATTTATAGATAGAGGGAGCTAGGAGAGTCCAAATGAGGAGCGGTTTTCGGCCACGCGATCATGATCGAACGACCGAGAGCATGGAGGGGAGTTTGGTGGGTTATGGGCCACTTTGGAAGGGGTGTTGGGCTACAAGTCAAAGAGGGCTTTTACGGTTACCCGGTTAACCATTGGAGTATCAGACGACCTCCAAATGGCACGAAACTTGACAGGCGGTCTACCGGTGCTATACCAAGGCTGCTTGGCAAGACTCGGTCCATTCCGAGAAAGTTTAATACCCGCTCACAATGAAAGACAAAAGGGGGACGCCGGATGACATAGGAGTGCCGGATTGCAAAACGGACAACGGGGAAAAGGCTCAGATGCATGAGACGAACATGTATGCAAAATGAAATGCACATGATGACATGATATGAAATGCAGATGATGACATGGAAAAGTGCAACACGCAAGCACATGACATGGCAACAACGGCGAATAACTGGCAGACACCTGGCGCAACAAATCCGGGGCATTACAGAAACTCTTTCTTGAGAAAGGACCCGTTCTTAGAGACAAACACTTTGCCTTAGGATCTGAGATAGAAGGTATGCCCAACATTCTCTTTTGGGTATCCTATGAAGACGCATTTGTCTGCTTTGGGTTCGAGCTTTTCCGGCTGAAACCTTTTAACATAAGCATCGCAACCCCAAACCTTAAGAAATGACAACTTAGGTTTCTTGCCAAACCACAATTCATACGGTGTCGTCTCCATGGACTTAGATGGTTCCCTATTTAAAGTATATGTAGTTGTCTCTAATGCATAACCCCAAAATGATAGTCAAGAGACATCATAGAACGCACCATATCCAATAAGGTACGATTGCGACGTTCGGACACACCATTACGCTGTGGTGTTTCAGGTGGCGTCAATTGTGAAACAATTCCACACTATCTTAAGTGATTGCCAAACTGATAACTCAAATATTCTCCCCCTCGATAGGATCGTAGGAATTTAATCTTCTTGTTATGATGATTCTCAACTCCACTCTGCAATTGCTTAAACTTTTTAAACGTTTCAGACTTATGATTCATTAAGTAAACATACCCATATATACTCAAATCATCGATGTAGGTGAGCAAATAACGATATCCACCACACGCGTCAACCTCATCGGACCGCATACATCAGCATGTATGATTTCCAACAAGTCACTTTCCCATTCCATTGTTCCAGAAAACTGGGTTTTAGTCATCTTGCCCATGAGGCATGGTTCGCATGTGTCAAGTGATTCAAAATCAAGTGACTCCAAAAATCCTTCAGCATGGAGTTTCTTCATGCGCTTTACACCAATATGACCTAAGCGATAGTGCTAGAAGAAAGTGGTATTATCATTATCAACTCTACATCTTTTGGCCTCAATGTTATGAACATGTGCGTCACTACGACCAAGATTCAATAAACCATTCACATTGGGTGCATTACAATAGAAGGTATTATTCATGTAAACAGAATAACCATTATTCTCTGACTTAAATGAATAACCATATTGCAATCTGAATATCAATGCCCACAAACTCATTTGTGTTCTACTCGTGATGTCATCTACGCATAGACCTAGCTCATGATGCCACTGTCGGGGAACATTGCATGGGAAACGAAAAATTTCCTACGCTCACCAAGATCCAATCTGGGAGATGAACATCTACGAGAGGAGAGATTGGATCTACATACCCTTGTAGATCGCTAAGCGGAAGCGTTAAGAAATGCAGTTGATGTAGTCGAACGTCTTCTCGATCCAATCACGATTCGTCCCGTGAACGTCTTCGCGATCAAATCACGATCCGTCCCGCGAACTCCCGATCCAAGTGCCGAACGAACGGCTACGAGGGAGGAGGGGCAGCGTCGTGGCGTAGATGGCTGCGACTACCCTCCCTCCTCATCTATATATAGGGGGGAAGGGGAGAGGGGCGCCCCTAGGGGATCCCATCTAGGGCCGGCGGCCACTAGAGGGAAACCCTAGATGGGTTTCCCCCCTTAGGAGACTTGGCCCCCAAGCCAAAGGGGTGGGAACCCTAGGGGGCGCCCCCACCTCCTCTGGCAACATGGGATGGGGTGAGGGGGGCGCACAGCCCCTTAGTGGGCTGGTTTGCCCCCTCCCCTTGGCCCATGAGGCCCCCCAACACTTGTCGGGGCCCCTTTGAAACCCCTTTCGGTTATGCTGGTCATCACCCGGCACCCCCGGAACAGTTCTGAACTCCAATACCCTTCATCCAATATATCAATCTTCACCTCCGGACCATTCTGGAGTTCCTCGTAACGTCCGGGATCTCATCCGGGACTCCGAACAACCTTCGGTAACCACCATAATGAATGAACTATACTTATATCGTCACCAAACGTTAAGTGTGTAGACCCTGCGGGTTCGAGAACTATGCATACATGACCGAGACGCCTCTACGGTTAATAACCAATAGCAGGACCTGGATTACCATACTGGTTCCTACATATTCCACAAAGATCATATCGGTCGAACCTCGATGTCAAGGATTCAGCTAATCCCGTATGCAGTTCACTTTGTCTATCGGTATGTTACTTGCCCGAGATTCGATCGTCGGTATCACCATACCTAGTTCAATCTCGTTACCGGCAAGTCTTTTTACTCGTTCCATAATACAAGATCCCGTGACTAACTCATTGGTCACATTGCTTGCAAGCTCATTGTGATGTTATATTACCGAGCGGGCCCTGAGATACCTTTCCGTCATACAGAGTGACAAATCCCAGTCTTGATCCATGCCAACTCAACAAACACCCTCGGAGACACCTGTAGAGCACCTTTATAGTCACCCAGTTACGTTGCGATGTTTGGTACACACAAGGCACTCCTACGGTGTCAGTGAGTTGCATGATCTCATGGTCATAGGAACATATACTTGACATGCAGAAAACGGTAGCAATAAACTTGACATGATCATATGCTACATTTATAGTTTGGGTCTTGTACATCACATCATTCTCCTAATTATGTGATCCCATTATCAAACGACAACTCATGTCTATGGCTAGGAAACAATAGCCATCTTTGTTCAACGAGCTAGTTCTGTAGAAGCTCACTAGGGTCATGTTGTTGTCTATGCATCTACATTTGAGTTTCCAATAATACAATTGTAGCATGGATAATAAACGATTATCATGAACAGGGAAATACGATAATAACCAATTTATTATTGCCTCTAGGGCATATTTCCAACATATGGGTGATGGTCACACGTGTGTCTTCTATCCACACGAAACCATGCATTTGCTAAGATAATGAGGCGAGTCATTAAGTTACAAGCCCATTATCCAGAAAGTAAAATTAAGACAATTAACATGGACAATGCTGCAGAATTATTCTTATGTGATTTAAATGATTATTGCATGGTCCTGGGGATTGAATTTTAGCACTTTGTTCCATATGTCGATACACAAAATGGTTGTGTTGAATCATTGATAAAAACGATCAAACTCATTGCAAGACCTTTGTTAATGAATGGCAACTTCCCAACCTCATGTTGGGGTCATGCAGTTCTACATGTTGCTAACTTGATATAATTGACGCCTAATTCATATCACAATACTTCCCCTCTGCAATTAGTACATGGAAATTCTCCTAGCATTTCACATCTGCGTAAGTTCGGATGTCCTATATACATCCTGATCTCACCATCACAGCGGACATCCATGGGCCCACATAGGAAACTGGGGATCTATGTGGGGTACAAATCACCGTTGATTATTAAGTACCTAGAACCCCTTACTAGGGACTTGTTCACATCCAGTGAGCTGATTGTATATTTAATGGGGAACACTTTCCGACATTAGGGGGATATTTCAAGTACTAGAAAGAATGTACGGAAATTGATTGGAATGCTCAAGCCATTTCGTCCTCTGATCCACGTTCCCAAGAGACCGAACTCCAAGTTCATAAAATCATTAATTTGCAATATCTTGCAAATAACCTACTAGATTCATTTACTGGTCCAAAAGGTGTTACAAAGTGCTTAAATCCGGCCAGAAATGCGACCAAAAGAGTGGAGGAGTAAAAATCACTCAACTCCCTGTTTCTAAAAAGAGGGGGAGTAGTAAGGCCTCTGACCTGGAACAAGTTTCCAGCAAGCAACAAAGAAAATTGAGGAGAAAAACCTCGGAGTCAGTAATTGCAAGTTAGCTCAATGTTGACAAACACCTTATGGGTAGTATACACCCAGTGGAAGGGCAACCTCCACAACCCAGCTTCACTTTGCACACACGAGCTGGGCCATCAGAACACCCAGACTCACGCGTATTGGGAAATCATGAAGAGTCACTAGGGATGCAGGATATTTCCATCAACTATATCGATTCTAGAGAATCTTTTGATCATAAGTCTATGATCGTCGACATTTATTTTGTTGAAAAAATTGCAGATATCCTTCTCACTTATCATGATCCAAAGACTATTGTTGAGTGACAAAAGCACTCCGACTGGCCTAAATGGAAGGATACAATACAAGCAAAAATTGCCTCGTTTAACAAAAGAAAGGTATTCACTGGAGCAATATTGACACCTCCCAATATTTTCCCTGTGGGATACAAATGTGTTTTTCTCTAAAAACGGAATGAGAACAATGAGGTGGTGAGATATAAAGTAAGGCTCATAACACAAGGGTTCACGCAAAGACCCGACATTGATTTCAATGAGAGATATTCTCCTGTAATGGCTGGAACCACTTTCCGATACCGTATATCTTTGGTAGTGCAAAATCGTCTATGTATGTAGTTGATGGACATCATGACCGCATATCTTTATAGATCACTAGATTCGGACATGTATATGAAGGTTCCTGACGGAATCTCTATCCCGAATACAAATGCAAAACACAACATGTATTATGTAAAACTGAATAAGTCATTATATGGCTTAAGACAGTGAGGACAGATGTGGTACAATCGACTAAGTGAGTTTCTTATTCATAAAGGTTACTCCAATAGTAGTGATTGCCCATATGTCTTTATCAAAAAGTCCTCTGCATGATTTTGCATCATTTTAGTGTACATCGATGATCTCAACATCATTGGCAACACATAAGACAATGATGAAGCACACAATCACCTAAAGATGGTATTTGAGTTGAAGGATTTGGGTAAAGCCAAATTTTTCTTAGGTATTCAACCTGAGCACCTTTTCTTAGAAATCATGGTATACCAAGCTGCTTATATCCAGAAAATATTGGAGAAATTCAATATGGAAAAATCCTACCCATCTGAAACTCCCATGGTGGTTCGCTCTCTAGATGTAGAGAAAGAACCGTTCATGCCAAGGAATGACAGAGAAGAAATATTAGGACCTAATGTTCCATATCTCAGTGCCGTTGGAGCGCTCATGTATCTTAAAAATTGCACGAAACCTGACCTCGCATTTGTAGTGAACCTATTTGCTAGACTAGCGCAGCTCCCACCAAACGTCATTGGTCTGGAGTGAAGAATATCTTTTGATATCTCCAAGGCACAAAGGATCTTGGCCCATTTTTTTGGTTCCATAGAAATTAGGACCCTAATATGATTGGATATGCCGATGTTGGCTATTTATCTGGTCCCCATAGTGACATATTGCAGTTCGGCTTTGTGTTCCTACATGGTGGAACTGCCATATCATGGAAGTCATCTAAACAGACTCTGGTGGCAACATATGAAGGAAATATGCCCTAGAGGCAATAATAAAGTTGTTATTTTATGTTTCCTCATTCATGATAGAGGTTTATTATTCATGCTAGAATTGTATTGATCGGAAACTTAAATACATGTGTGAATACATAAACAAATACCGTGTCCCTAGTAAGCCTCTACTAGACTAGCTCATTGATCAAAGATGGTTAAGGTTTCCTAATCATGGACATGTGTTGTCATTTGATAACGGGATCACATCATTAGGAGAATGATGTGATGGACAAGACCCACCCGTTAGCTTAGCATAATGACTGTTCAGTTTTATTGCTATTGTTTTCTTCATGTCAAATACACATTCCTTCGACTATGAGATTATGCAACTCCTGGATACCGGAGGAATACTTTTTTGTGCTATCAAACGTCACAAAAGCAACTGGTGATCATAAAGATGCTCTACAGTTATCTCCGAAGGTGTTTGTTGATTTGGCGTAGATCGAGATTAGGATTTGTCACTGTGAGTTTTGGAGAGGTATCTCTAGGCCCTCCCGGTAATACACATCATAAGCTTGCAAGCAAATGACTAAGGAGTTAGTCATGAGGTGAACAAGTAAAGAGACTTGCCGGTAACGAGATTGAACTAGGTATGAAGATATTGACGATCGAATCTCGGGCAAGTAACATACCGATTGACAAAGGGAATTACGTATGTTGTCATAATGGTTTGACCGATAAAGATCTTCGTAGAATATGTAGGAGCCAATATGAGAATCCAGGTTCCGCCATTGGTTATTGACCGGAGAGGTGTCTCGGTCATGTCTACATAGTTCTCGAACCCGTAGGGTCCGCATGCTTAACGTTCGATGACGATATAATATATATGAGTTATGTGATTTGGTGACCGAATGTTGTTCAGAGTCCCAGATGAGACCACAGACATGATGGGGAGTCTCTAAATGGTCGAGAGGTAAAGATTGATATATAGGACGATGGTATTCGGACACCGTAAGTGTTCCGGAGGGTACCGGGTACTTATCGGGTCACCGGAAAGGAGTTTCGGGCACCCCCGACAAAGATATGGGCCTTATGGGCCAGGAGAGGGAACACATGATACGTCCATTTTGCATCATGTTTACCTACTGTTATTTATGATGTTTTAATGCATAATAATGCTTTTTGGAGTAATTCTAATGCCTTTTCTCTCATAATATGCAAGGTACACACAAAGAGGGAGAATTCTGGTAGCTGGAAATCTAGACTTGGAAAAGCTACGTCAGGCCACCTATTCTGCACAACTCCAAATGAGCTGAAACTTCATAAGGAATTTTTATGAAATAAATAAGAAATACTGGAGCAAATAACCACCGAAGGGGGGCCACCTGGTGAGCACAAGACACCAAGGCATGCCTGCCCCCCCAGGCGCGCCCTGGTGGGTTGTGCTCAGCCCAGCCCACCTCCAGTGCCCCTCTTCTGGTATATAAGTCATTTTGACATAGAAAAAAAATAAGGAGAGTACTTTCGGGATGGAGCATCGCCGTCTCGAGGTGGAACTTGGGCAGGAGCACTTTTGCCCTCCGGCGGAGCTATTCCGTCGGGGGGAACTTCCCTCCCGGAGGGGGAAATCAATGTCATCATCATCATAAACAACTCTCCCATCTTGGGGAGGGCAATCTCCATCAACATCATCATCATCTCCTCTCAAACCCTAGTTCATCTCTTGTGTTCAATCTTTGTACCGGAACTATACATTGGTGCTTGTGGGTGACTAGTAGTGTTGATTACATCTTGTAGTTGCTTACTATATGGTTTATTTGGTGGAATATTATATGTTCATATCCAATATGCTATTTAGTACCCCTATGATCTTGAGCATGATTATCATTTTTTAGTAGTTAATTTTGTTCTTGAGGTCACGGGAGAAATCTTGTTGCAAGTACTCACGTGAACTTGAGATGTGTTTGATATTTTGATAGTATGTATGTTGCCTAAGGGAATGCATTATGGAGTAGTAATTAGATGATGGTTTGCGAGAGTGACAGAAGCTTAAACCCCAGTTTATGCGCTATTCCGTAAGGGATTGTAGGACCTTGAAGTATGTCTAGAGGGGGGGTGATTAGACTACTTGACCAATTAAAAACTTAACCTTTTCCCAATTTTAGATTTTGGAAGATTTTAGCTATCTTAGGACAAGTCAAGCAATCATCACACAATTCAAGCAAGCATGCAAAGAGTATATAGGCAGCGGAAATTAAAGCATGCAACTTGCAAGAAAGTAAAGGGAAGGGTTTGGAGGATTCAAACACAATTGGAGACGCGGATGTTTTTGGCGTGGTTCCGATAGGTGGTGCTATCGTACATCCACATTGATGGAGACTTCAACCCACAAAGGGTAACGGTTGCGCGAGTCCACGGAGGGCTCCACCCACGAAGGGTCCACGAAGAAGCAACCTTGTCTATCCCACCATGGTCGTCTCCCACGAAGGACTTGCCTCACTAGCGGTAGATCTTCACGAAGTAGGCGATCTCCTTGCCCTTACAAACTCCTTGGTTCAACTCCACAATCTTGTCGGAGGCTCCCAAGTGACACCTAGCCAATCTAGGAGACACCACTCTCCAAGAAGTAACAAATGGTGCGTTGATGATGAACTCCTTGCTCTTGTGCTTCAAATGATAGTCTCCCCAACACTCAACTCTCTCTCATAGGATTTGGATCTGGTGGAAAGAAGATTTGAGTGGAAAGAAACTTGGGGAAGGCTAGAGATCAAGATTCATATGGCAGGAATGGAATATCTTGGCCTCAACACATGAGTAGGTGGTTCTCTCTCAGAAATGGTAAGTTGGAAGTGTAGGTTTGTTCTGATGGCTCTCTCCACGAATGAAGAGGAGGTGGAGGGGTATATATAGCCTCCACACAAAATCTAACCGTTACACACAATTTAGCAAACTCGGTGGGACCGATTCAACAGACTCGGTCGGACCGATTTAGTAAACCTAGTGACCCTTAGGATTTTCGGTGGGACTGACATGCAACTCGGTAAGACCGATTCGGTTAGGGTTAGGGCATAACATAGTCTCAGTAAGACCGATTACACAAACTCGGTGAGACCGATTTTGGTAATAAGCTTTCCAGAGAGTTGGTCAGGTAAACTCGGTGGGACCGATTTGCTCTTTTCGGTGAGACCGAAATGTTACAAAAGGGAAACAGAGAATTTACATTGCAATCTCGGTGGGACCAATCGCTCACTTCGGTTAGACCGAAACGTTACGAAGGGAAACAGAGAGATTACAATCCCATCTCGGTGAGACCGAGATCCCTATCGGTAAGACCGATTTGCCTAGGGTTTGTGGCAGTGGCTATGACATTTGAACTCGGTGGCGCCGGATAGAAAGAATCGGTGTGACCGATTTTGGCTTCAGGTTTAGGTCATTTGTGGATGTGAGAAGGTAACTGAGGGTTTTGGAGCATATCACTAAGCACATGAAGCAAGAGGCTCATTAAGCAACACTTCATCCCTCCTTGATAGTATTGGCTTTTCCTATAGACTCACTGTGATCTTGGATCACTAAAATGTAAAATGAAGAGTCTTGAGCTTTTGAGCTTGAGCCAATCCTTTGTCATTAGTATTTTGAGGGATCCACTTTCATCATCCATGCCATGCCATTCATTGAGCTTTCCTGAAATAATAGTCTTGGAATAGCATTAGCTCAATGAGCTATATGTTGTTATGAATTAGCAAAACCACCTAGGGATAGTTGCACTTTCAATCTCCCCCTTTTTGGTAATTGATGACAACATATAGTTCAAAGCTTCGACAAATGATAATAAGATAAAAACATCGTCGCTTTGATAAGTATGTGATAAGCAAGAGCTCCCCCTAAATTTGTGCATAGTTTAAAATTTGCTTGGGACTGCAAATGCACAAGGAATTAGGCTCATGGGTTACTCTTCCATGTCACATACATCTTGGTGGAGCGCTCAAAATGATAAAGATTGAATACATGCACTCATCACCAAGCAAAGTGAGTGATCACATAGGATAGATAAGATAATATCATCAAACATGCATAAGTGTAGCTTATGATCAAACACATGATCATCAATGTCTCACAAAAGCAGCATAGTATCTCAAGCAATCAAAAGCAAACAAGTTTAACCACCAAAGCAAGAGAGAATAAAAGCAACACTCTCTCTCTCGAAGCCTATGATCTATACATTTTTCTCCCCCTTTGGCAACAAGTTACCAAAAAGTTCATAGAAAATGCATAGTGCTAGATCGACTCTCAGGCTTGATCTTCAGGTGGTGGTGTCCGGATAACTCCAAGAACGAAGGCTTCAGTTGAAGTGGATGGAGCTGGAGGAGTTGGTGCTGGAGCTGGTTGCACTGGAGCTGTAGGAGCTGTAGCTGGTGCAGATGATGTGGCTCTGGTGTCTGTCACAGGCACTATAGCTGACCTCTGAGCTCTAGGCACTCTGGCAAATACATTAGTGGTAGTCTTGCCCTGCCTCTCCTGCATGTCATCCTGTAGCTGCTCCACAACTGACTGAATCTCAGTTACTTTTACATCTAGATCATGTAATTTTAGTTCCATGATTCTTTCCAAGCTCTTCTGATTTCGAGTGAGGGTGGCCAATCCCTTCTCAATCCTCAGAGTTGATGCTATCAAGTAACCAAGCTGCTCCTGCTTGTTCTTCAAAAAGTACTCAGATACCTCCTCTTGAGTTGGCATCTTGGCAGCCTTCTCTTTCTTTGTCTTCTCCTTCTTCTCTTGAGCTTGTACTGATGATGGTTCATTCTCAGTCATGACAACCTGATTGTCCTCAAAGTCTGGATAGAGAGGAAAATGTTCCTTATCCAATAGATATTTGTCTGTGCCCATCTTTGAGTTAATCAACTCCTGAATCTGAGGGGCATATCCACAGCTCCTCTTCTGGTCTGCTGCAGTCCTCTTAATGGTCTCTACCATAAGGCTCATGACCTTGAATTTCTGTGGCACATCAAACAAATGCAACATGTTGATTGCATGCCCTCTGATCATGTTGTGGTCACCAGACTTAGGCAACAGAGTGTGCCTTAGGATCTAGTTGATAGTTGGCAGCCCTGACAGAAGAAAGTGGACTGATCCAAACTTCTGTGTCTCAATGGCTTTCTCTGGGATCTCCTTGTACATGCGTGCCATGGAATTGTGGTCCATCTTATTCTTGGCATAGACATCCAAGTCATCTTCATTTTCCTTTGGGGCATTGATCAGTTTTGCCCACTCCTCAACAGTTGACTGGTACCTTGTACCTTCAGACATCCAAACTATCCTCTCATCTGGATAGAAGTGTGCTGTGGAGTAGAATTGCATAATGAGTTCATCATTCCAGTTGGTGAGCTTTTGCCCAACAAAATCTGCAACTCCACAAGCAACAAAACTATCTTGCACTCCAGGATAGTGTTCTTCATTGTCTTTCATGTAGGTCCAGTCGACCCACCTCATATCACACACTATGGGCTTCTTGTCCAACAAGATTGTCTCATAGAAGTCCTGTTGTTCCTTTGTATGGAACCTGTAATCAACAGCAGTTCTTCTCCTTGCGGCATATGGATCTGTCATCCTCCATAGCCTCAACCCTGAGTCTCTTCTGATGTTCATGTCCTCAGCCACAGGATGGGCATCATTGTGGTCTGGTATCTTGGGTTTGAGCTTCCTCAGAACTTTTCCTTCTTCATCTTCCTCATCAGCAACTTCAGGCACTGGGGCCTTGTTCTTCTCAGCAGCTGGAATACTCCTGGTATTCATCTTTGGTGCAAGCTTGGCCTTGGGGGCAGTTTTGGGTGCTTCCTTGGGCTTTGATGTTGCAGCCCCTGATCTAATAGCATCACCCATAAGCTTTTGTGCCTTGGGTGTGGTGCATCAACCTCTTCTTCCTCTTCAGAGTCCCTCCTCATTGAGGGTTTTCCAAGAACCTGGGCAGTAGTGGTTCTGGCTCTTCTTCCTCTTATCCTGAGCAGCTTCATCTTCTGGTTCAATTGTAAACTTCATAGTTTCTCCAGTGTGAACTTTCTTGGGTTTGGAAGTTGTGACTCTCTTTGCAGGTGCCTCTTTGGGTTCAGACTTTTCTGGCACTTGAGTAGATCCTCTGACCTTCAACATAGGTGTCCTCTTGGCATGAACTTTCCTATTGAGTCCAGGTTTAGTGTTCTGTGCTGAGGCATACTCCTTTTTGAGCACTACCTTCTTGGGGGTAGCCTCATCCTCTTCTGCTCTATAATCCTCATCCTCAGAATCTGAGGTTCTCTTCTTCCTTTGCCTGGTGGCAGCTTTAGGCAGATTGCTTGGAGTGCTTCTGCTTCCATCATCTGAAGAACTTGAGGAACTAGTGCCCTCACTCATGTGAATCTGCTCTTCTAACCTGTTCTGGCTGTCACTTTGGTCTGACATGCTGCAAACACTGACTGCTGACCCTGTGAAGAGTTATAGATGAGATAGAGTGGATGAGCATCACAAAATGCAGAGATTTTTGCAAAAGAATGATTCAAAAATTCAGTTTTAGTTTTCCATAGAAAGCATTTCGGATCAACCGATTTTCAAACTCGGTGATATCGAAGCAGTTTTGGAACCTAAACTGATAAACTCGATTGGACTGAGTCACATTTTGGTGGCACCGAGACTGCTAGGGTTTCACAAAGTCCTAAAATCGGTCTCACCGATTAGCAATTCTCGGTCAGACCGAGAGTTACTAGTGCAATGGCGTTAGCCAGATCGGTGGGACCGAGTTTTTCAACTCGGTTGGTCCGAGATGGTTTCGGCGGAAACCTAAACCTAAAACTTCGAATCTTATCTAATCTACGGATTGCATTGACTGGATAGGAGTGTTTCAATCGTGGCAAGAATCATTAAGAACACAATGTGCTAGGAATCGGACGAGGATAGCACTGTGATCGATTCCATACCCTAGCTTGGCTATGAACTCGCTACGGCGGCAACGGTGGGGGTGAAATCCGTTGACGACGGTGGAGACCAGCGACAGGAGGCGGCTGGCGACGAGGAGACGATCCGGAGACCCTGATGGCAGAGCGAGCTATTGCGCGGGCGAAGAGGTTCGGAGAAATTTCCAAATTTTTGCCCGTGACTATATATAGCCCGACCCTGTCGGTGTGACCGAGTGGAACAACTTGGTGGCACCGAGATGCATAATGCGTATGCGATTCTGAACTCGGTGGGACCGAAAAGTTAAAATCGGTTGCACCGAGATTGAAAACCTAGATCGACTTAGTGATCTCGGTAGGACCGAAATGGAGGAATCGGTCAGACCAAGAATCACAAAGAAGTTTTGGAAGTTTAAGTCTATGACGAATCGGGGACTCCGAGTGCTCCTCACACAGAGTGGTTCGAATCTGACTTGATCAAATTTTGTGATGTAGCATGAATAGAGTTTGAGACGAGAAAAGCATAGATAGCTAGAGAAGGTTCTTAGGCATTCTTGTCCATCCACTTGGCCAAAGAAAAAGAGACTAATCAATCAAAACAACAAGTGGATGTCCTCGAATGAGTAAAATATGCATTCAACATGCTCACACAATAAGATGGCAAATAAAATATGTGGCAAAACATGCACAACCAATTCTAGCATCTATCAAACAATTGGCGATGACTAGGTCATCTATATATGAGTATATTGACTTAGGAGTCAAATGAAAACATTTGATCATAGGTCATACTCATCGTTTTAGCTCAAGTGGGGTTACCACTTTTACATAATGCATTGACGTGTTCACACCATTAGAGTTGCTTTGACTCAATTCTTAGAGTTAAGCTCCCCCTAGATGTGAGATCCCCTTTTAGAGGGATGAACTAACCTTGGGTTTTGTCGATGATGACTTCATGTAGGTGTTGAAGATGTGGATGCTCAATGTTGATGTAGATCATTTGGAGCAATCCTTTGGAGTGAGTTGCACTTTCAACTTACCTACATGGGTTAGTCCCACAAGGAACAAACAAGAATATCCATAGACATAGAGTGAAGCATACACGAGATGATGTCCATGAAATCATTAGGTTACCTTGTCCCTTGCCTTACCAACATGAGGGTTTGTGACTCCTTGAACTAGTGCAAGATGTGGAAGTTGATTGCACTTGTTCTTGCCATAATGATATGAGTGAAGAATGTTGGCGGAGTCACCCTCAAGAACTCTCTAGTTCTTCTTCTTCGGGATTCACATCATCTTGATGGGAATCCTTGGAGTTGTAGTTGTACTTGATGAAGTAGAACTTGACGTAGTCTTGGGAACCCACTTGACCGAGGCCTTAGGTGCTTCTTCAAATGCATCAATCTCTTCTTGAAGCTTGTCCTTGCCTTTGTTCTTGTGGTCTTGTGGTGGAAGATCATCTTGTGCTTGTGTTCCTTTGAAGGAAGTAGGATCATACTTCTTTCGTTGAGGAACAAACTTCGTCTTGGGGTATTGATCTTCTTCCCACTCAACTCCATTGGCATTGAACTTTCGTTCAAAACCAACACCTTGATTCTTCCGGTGCCTTCCTTGCTTGCGTACAATTTCCTTGAATTGCTTACTCCCGGCAAGGCTCTTGTAAACACCTTTCTCTATAATTCCCTTCAATAAGCTATTTTCTTGCTCAAGTGTAACTTGGCTAAGAGAATCATTAGTGGAATCAAGAGAACTACTAGAAGCAATAATATTGGATTTGACATTGTTATTGTTACTACTAGAGGAAGGATCTTTCTTGTACTTGTTACTAGACTTGACTTGAGGCATGTAAGTAGATAAGAGTAAATGCTTGGCAATGTAAGAAGAACTTTTCTTACGGAGATCATCATTTATTGCCTTTAAGAACTCATGCTCTTGCTCAAGATTGAGCTTTTCAAAGCGTAACTTCTCATGAGCCCTTAAAAGTTCTCGATGATCTTCGAAGATAGTTTCATGAGCTAACTTAAGAGTGTTTAGTTCTTTAGTTAGAAGCTCAATCTTCTCCTTATCATTGTCATTCGTTTTATCTTGATTAGCATGATTAATTGACATTTCATCATAGTATTCATCACTAGAGTTGTCAACAAGTAAATCATCATCCACAAGCAAGTCATCTTCATCACTATCGAAATCAACATACTCAGGATGTGTTACCTTTGGACCTTTGGCCATGAAGCATCTTCCAATTCCTTCATTTGGTGAATCAAATATGTCGTAGGAGTTGGTTGACACAAGTGCTAGACCGGCAACACCTTCATCTTGAGTATATTCGGAGTCGGAGTGATAGCTTCTCTCGGAGTGATTGTCGGAGTCGGAGCCGGATACCATTCACCAACATGAGCTTGATGTCTTCGTTTTGTGTAGCTCCTTGATGACTTGTCCTTCCTTTCCGAATCCTTGCTTCTCCGTGAGGGTCTTCGTTCATAACAATCATCTCTACTCCTCCTCCCTCTCGACGGTGATTCTTCTCTTTTGCTTCTTCTTTTTGGAGAATCTTCTCTTCTTTTGTAGGGTGACGTACACTAATTGGAATAGTGTCTGGGTCTCCCACAATTGTAGCAATTTCGCTCTCGGCTAGAAGATCTTTTGTCATTGTAAGACCTTGACTTGGAGCTTCTTTCTTTGCTTTTACTCTTGTAGAATTTGTTGAAGTTCTTCACCATTAAGCTAAATTCTTCATTGAAGGTTTGTTTCTCACTTGATGATGTGGGGGCTTCACTTGAGGCTTTGTAAGCACCACTTGACTTGTTGTGAAGTTCCTCCTTATCCTTGAGTGACATCTCATGAGCAACAATTCTTCCAATGACTTCTGTTGGCTTGAGATCTTTGTAGTTTGGCATCATTTGGATCAATGTGCACACGGTATCATACTTTCCATCCAATGCTCTTAGGATCTTCTTGATGATGAATCTGTCGGTCATCTCTTCACTCCCTAAGACGGCAATCTCATTTGTGATAAGTGCAAGCCTAGAGTACATTTCAGCGACACCTTCACCATCCTTCATTTTGAACTTGTCAAGATGACTTTGGAGTACATCCAACTTGGATTCCTTGACGGAGTCGGTACCTTCATGCATATCAATCAAAGTATCCCAAATTTCCTTTGCATTCTCAAGACGGCTGATTTTGTTGAATTCTTCGGGGCACAATCCGTTGAAGATGATATCACAAGCTTCAGCGTTGTATTGCAGCATCTTCAATTCTTCCGCATTAGCTTCATGGTTCGGTTCTCTCCCATCAAAGAATTCACCTTGCAAGCCAATAGAAATAATTTCCCAAATGGCGGGGTTATGTCCGAGAATATGCATTTTTGTCTTATGCTTCCAACTAGCAAAATTAGTACCATCAAAGTATGGACCTCTGCGGTGATAATTTCCCTCACTAGACGCCATACTCTCCTAGGTTGTGAAACCAAGGCTATGACCACCAAAAGCTATGGAAATCAAAGCAAATGGAGACCAAAGCTCTAATACCACTTGTAGGACCTAGAAGTATGTCTAGAGGGGGGTGATTACACTACTTGACCAATTAAAAACTTAACCTTTTCCCAATTTTAGAGTTTGGCAGATTTTAGCTATCTTAGGACAAGTCAAGCAATCATCACACAATTCAAGCAAGCATGCAAAGAGTATATAGGCAGCGGAAATTAAAGCATGCAACTTGCAAGAAAGTAAAGGGAAGGGTTTGGAGGATTCAAACGAAATTGGAGACACGGATGTTTTTGGCGTGGTTCCGATAGGTGGTGCTATCGTACATCCACATTGATGGAGACTTCAACCCACGAAGGGTAACGGTTGTGCGAGTCCACGGAGGGCTCCACTCACGAAGGGTCCACGAAGAAGCAACCTTGTCTATCCCACCATGGTCGTAGCCGACTTGCCTCACTAGCGGTAGATCTTCACGAAGTAGGCGATCTCCTTGCCCTTACAAACTCCTTGGTTCAACTCCACAATCTTGTCGGAGGCTCCCAAGTGACACCTAGCCAATCTAGGAGACATCACTCTCCAAGAAGTAACAAATGGTGCGTT
Source organism: Aegilops speltoides (assembly GCA_021437245.1). Classification (NCBI taxonomy): domain Eukaryota; kingdom Viridiplantae; phylum Streptophyta; class Magnoliopsida; order Poales; family Poaceae; genus Aegilops; species Aegilops speltoides. The sequence goes on along the minus strand of CM038146.1, from coordinate 118,515,915 downwards.
GATGATGAACTCCTTGCTCTTGTGCTTCAAATGATAGTCTCCCCAACACTCAACTCTCTCTCATAGGATTTGGATCTGGTGGAAAGAAGATTTGAGTGGAAAGCAACTTGGGGAAGGCTATAGATCAAGATTCATATGGTAGGAATGTAATATCTTGGCCTCAACACATGAGTAGGTGGTTCTCTCTCAGAAATGGTAAGTTGGAAGTGTAGGTTTGTTCTGATGGCTCTCTCCACGAATGAAGAGGAGGTGGAGGGGTATATATAGCCTCCACACAAAATCTAACCGTTACACAAAATTTACCAAACTCGGTGGGACCGTTTCAACAAACTCGGTCGGACCAATCTAGTAAACCTAGTGACCGTTAGGATTTTCGGTGGGACTGACATGCAACTCGATAAGACCGATTCTGTTAGGGTTAGGGCATAACGTAGTCTCGGTAAGACCGATTACACAAACTCGGTGAGACCGATTTTGGTAATAAGCTTTCCAGAGAGTTGGTCAGGTAAACTCGATGGGACCGATTTGCTCTTTTCGGTGAGACCGAAATGTTACAAAAGGGAAACAGAGAATTTACATTGCAATCTCGGTGGGACCGATCGCTCACTTCGGTTAGACCGAAACGTTATGAAGGGAAACAGAGAGATTACAACCCCATCTCGGTGAGACCGAGATCCCTATCGGTAAGACCGATTTGCCTAGGGTTTGTGGCAGTGGCTATGACATTTGAACTCGGTGGCGCCGGATAGAAAGAATCGATGTGACCGATTTTGGCTTTAGGTTTAGGTCATTTGTGGATGTGAGAAGGTAACTGAGGGTTTTGGAGCATATCACTAAGCACATGAAGCAAGAGGCTCATTAAGCAACACCTCATCCCTCCTTGATAGTATTGGCTTTTCCTATAGAGTCAATGTGATCTTGGATCACTAAAATGTAAAATGAAGAGTCTTGAGCTTTTGAGCTTGAGCCAATCCTTTGTCATTAGTATTTTGAGGGATCCACTTTCATCATCCATGCCATGCCATTCATTGAGCTTTCCTGAAATAATAGTCTTGGAATAGCATTAGCTCAATGAGCTATATGTTGTTATTAATTACTAAAACTACCTAGGGATAGTTGCACTTTCAGGGACCGATTGGATCCAAAATTTTAATGCTATGGTTAGAATTTATTCTTAATACTTTTCTCGTAGTTGCGGATGCTTGCGAGGGGGTTAATCATAAGTAGGAGGTTTGTTCAAAGTAAGAACAACACCTAAGCACTGATACGTCTTCAATGTATCTATATTTTTTGATTGTTCCATGCTATTATATTATCCGTTTTGGATGTTTAATAGGCATTTATATGCTATTTTATATTATTTTTGGGACTAACCTATTAACAGAGAGCCCAGTGCCAGTTTCTATTTTTTTTGCCTATTTTAGAGTTTCACAAAAAAGGAATACCAAACGGAGTCCAAACAGAATGAAACTTTCACGATGATCTTTCTTGGACCAGAAGGAAACCAGAAGACTTGGAGATGAAGTCGGAGACGCAACAAGGCGTCCACGAGGCAGGAGGGCGCGCCCAGGGGGTAGGGCACACCCCTACCTCGTGGGCCCCTCGTGGGTCTCCTGACCTAGCTCCTTCGCCTATATATACTCCTATACCTTGAAAACATCCAGGAGAGCCACAGAACCACTTTTCCCCCGACGCAACCTTTTGTACCCATGAGATCCCATCTAGGGGCCTTTTCCGGCGTCCTTCCAGAGGGGGATTCGATCGCGGAGGGATTCTTCATCAACACCATTGCCTCTCCGATGATGCGTGAGTAGTTTACCACAGACCTACTGATACGTCTCCAACGTATCTATAATTTTTGATTGCTCCATGCTACTTTATCTACTGTTTTGGACTATATTGGGCTTTATTTTCCACTTTTATATTACTTTTGGGACTAACCTACTAACCGGAGGCCCAGCACAGAATTGCTGTTTTTTGCCTTTTTCAGTTTTGAAGAAACAAAATATCAAATGGAGTCCAAACGGAATGAAACCTTTGGGATCGTGATTTTCCAACCGAACGTGATCCAGGAGACTTGGACTCTACTCCAAGAAGTGCCCGAGGAGGTCACGAGGGTGGAGGGCGCGCCCCTCTACCTCGTGGGCCCCTCGGAGCTCTACCGACGTACTCCTTCCTCCTGTATATACCTACGTATCCCCGAACGATCAGAACAGGAGCCAAAAAACCTAATTCCACCGTCACAACCTTCTATATCCACGAGATCCCATCTTGGGGCCAGTTCCGGAGCTCCGTCGGAGGGGGCATCCACCACGGAGGGCTTCTACATCATCACCATAACCCCTCCGATGAAGTGTGAGTAGTTTACTTCAGACCTTCGGGTCCATACCTAGTAGCTAGATGGCTTCTTCTCTCTTTTTGGATCTCAATACAATGTTCTCCCCCTCTCTCGTGGAGATCTATTCGATGTAATCTTCTTTTTGCGGTGTGTTTGTTGAGACCGATGAATTGTGGGTTTATGATCCAGTATTATCTATGGAAAATATTTGATTCTTCTCTGAATTCTTTTATGTATGATTGAGTTACCTTTGCAAGTCTGTTCGAATTATCCTTTTTGGTTTGGCCAACTAGATTGGTAGTTCTTGCAATGGGAGAAGTGCTTAGCATTGGGTTCAATCTTGCGGTGTCCTTACCCAGTGACAGAAGGGGCAGCAAGGCACGTATTGTATTGTTGCCATCGAGGATAACAAGATGTTTTTTTTATCATATTGCATGAATTTATCCCTCAACATCATGCCATCTTGCTTACTGCGTTACTTTATTTTTAACTTAATACTCTAGATGCATGCTGGATAGCGGTCGATGAGTGGAGTAATAGTAGTAGATGCAGAATCGTTTTGATCTACTTGTTTTGGACGTGATGCCTATATACATGATCATTGCCTAGATATACTCATAACTATGCTCAATTCTGTCAATTGCTCAACAGTAATTTGTTCACCCACCGTAGAATATCTATGCTCTTGAGAGAAGCCACTAGTGAAACCTATGGCCCCCGGGTCTATTCTCATCATATCAATCTATATCACTTTATTTACTTGCTTTGTTTCTTTTCCTTTACTTTTTACTTTGCATCTATCTATCAAAAATACCAAAAATATTATCTCTATCAGATCTCACTCTCGTAAGTGATCGTGAAGGGATTGACAACCCCTAAGCATTGGTTGCGAGTTGCTATCGTTTTGTGTAGGTACGAGGGACTTGTGCGTGGTCTCCTACTGGATTGATACCTTGGTTATCAAAAACTAAGGGAGATACTTACGCTACTTTGCTGCATCATCCTCTCCTCTTCGGGGAAATCCAACGCAGTGCTCAAGAGGTAGCAAGAAGAATTTCTGGCGCCATTGCCGGGGAGGCTCACGCAAGCATGTCAACCATACCAAGTACCCATCACAATCCCTATCTGTCACATTACATTATTTGCCATTTGCCTCTCGTTTTCCTCTCCCCCACTTCACCCTTGCCGTTTTATTCGCCCTCTCTTTCCCAATCTCCTCCTCTCTTTCCCTTTTGGCTTTTTCCCTTTGCCTTTCTGTTTGCTTGTTTGTTGGATTACTTGTTGCCATGGCGCAAGATAATACCAAATTGTGTGATTTCTCGAATACCAATAATAATGATTTCCTTAGTACTCTGATTGCTCCTCTTAATAATGATGAGTCTTGTGAAATCAATACCGCTTTGTTGAATCTTGTATGAAAGATCAATTCGCCGGCCTTCCTAGTGAAGATGCCGCTACTCATCTAAACAATTTTGTTGATTTGTGTGATATGCAAAAGAAGAAAGATACGGATAACAATATTGTCAAATTGAAGTTATTTCCGTTTTCACTTAGAGATCATGCTAAAGTTTGGTTTTCATCTTTGCCTAAAAATAGTATTGATTCTTGGATCAAGTGCAAAGATGCTTTTATCTCTAAGTATTTTCCTCCCGCTAAGATTATCACTCTTAGGAACGATATTATGAATTTTAAACAACTTGATCATGAGCATGTTGCCCAATCTTGGGAAAGAATGAAATTAATGCTTTGCAATTGCCCTACTCATGGTTTGAATTTATGGATGATCATACAAATTTTTATGCGGATTGAATTTTGCTTCTAGAAATCTTTTAGATTCGCCGCGGAGGCACTTTTATGGAAATTACGTTAGGGGATGCTACCAAATTGCTTGATAATATTATGGCTAATTATTCTCAATGGCACACCGAAAGATCTTCTAGTAAGAAAGTGCATGCTATAGAAGAAATCAATGTTTTGAGTAAGAAAATGGATGAACTTATGAAGATGTTTGCTCCTAAAAATACTCCTCTTGATCCCAATGATATGCCTTTATGTACTTTGCTTGAGAATAATAATGAATCTATGGATGTGAATTTTGTTGGTAGGAATAGTTTTGGAAACAATGCTTATAGAGGGAATTTTAATCCTAGGCCTTATCCTAGTAATCCTTCTAATAATTATGGAAATTCCTACAATAACTCCTATGGGATGCCCTCTGAATTTGAGAGTAGTGTTTATGAATTCACAAAAGAGTTTATGAATTCACAAAAGAGTTTATGAATTCACAAAAGAATTTTAATGCTTTGCTTGAAGAGAAATTGCTTAAAGTTGATGATTTGGCTAGGAACATTGATAGAATTTCTCTTGAAATTGATTCTTTAAAGCTTAGATCTATTCCTCCTAAGCATGATATCAATGAGTCTCTCAAAGCCATGAGAATTTCCATTGATGAGTGCAAAGAAAGAACCGCTAGGATGCATGCTTCCAAAGATGCCTTTATTAAAGCGTGTTCTTCCAATTCCTATGAAAATCAAGATGAAGATCTAAAAGTTATTGATGTGTCCCCCATTAAATCTTTGTTTTGCAATATGAATCTTGATGAAATTGAATATGATCTTCCTTTACCTAGAAGGCGTTCTAAGAATTCGGAGTTTCTAGATCTTGCTGATGAATTTGATGAAAGTGGGGGTGAAAGAAATAAAAACTTAGATGTTGCTAAACCCACTATTTTGGATCTCAAGGAATTTAATTATGAAAATTGCTCTTTGATTGGTTGTATTTCCTTGTTGCAATCCGTGCTAGATTCTCCTCATGCTTATAGTCAAAATAAGGCCTTTACCGAACACATTGTTGATGCTTTGATGCAATCTTATGAAGAAAAACTTGAGTTGAAAGTTTCTATCCCTAGAAAACTCTATGATGAGTGGGAACCTACTACTAAAATTAAAATTAAAAATTATGAGTTTCATGCCTTGTGTGATTTGGGTGCTAGTGTCTCTACTATTCCCAAAGCTCTGTGTGATTTGCTAGATTTCCGTGATTTTGATGATTGCTCTCTAAACTGGCATCTTGCGGATCCCACTATTAAAAAGCCTATGGGAAGAATTAATGATGTTCTTATTGTTGCAAATAGGAATTATGTGCCCGTAGATTTTATCGTTCTTGATATAGATTGCAATCCTTCATGTCCTATTATTCTTGGTAGACCTTTCCTTAGAACGATTGGTGCAATTATTGATACGAAGGAAGGGGATATTAGATTCCAATTTCCCTTAAAGAAGGGTATGGAAAACTTCCCTAGAAAGAAAATAAAATTACCATATGAATCTATCATGAGAGCCACTTGTGGATTGCCTACCAAAGATGGCAATACATAGATCTATCCTTTCTTTTATGCCTAGCTAGGGGCGTTAAACGATAGCGCTTGTTGGGAGGCAACCCAATTTTATTTTATGTTTCTTATTTTTGCTTCTGTTTAGGAATAAATAATCCATCTACCTTCTGTTTGTATGTGGTTTATGTCTTAATTAGTGTTTGTGCCAAGTAGAACCTATAGGATAACCTACGATGATAGTTGATTTGATTCTGCTGAAAAATAGAAACTTTGCACACACGAATTTAGTTATGATAAATCACAGGAACGTGCTTTTGCGTTGATTCTTTTTTCTGATGATCAATAAACAAATTGTACAGGACTTCCTATTTTGGTATAATTTTTAGATTTCCATCAATTTGCGTTAGTTACAGATTTCTACAGACTGTTCTGTTTTTGACAGATTCTGTTTTTCGTGTGTTGTTTGCTTATTTTGATGAATCTATGGCTAGTAAATTAGTTTATAAACCATAGAGAAGTTGGAATACAATAGGTTTAACACCAATATAAATAAATAATGAGTTCATTACAGTACCTTGAAGTAGTCTTTTGTTTTCTTTCACTAACGGAGCTCATGAGATTTCTGTTGAGTTTTGTGTTGTGAAGTTTTCAAGTTTTGGGTGAATTCTTTTGATGGATTATGGAACAAGGAGTGGCCAGAGCCTAAGCTTGGGGATTCCCATGGCACCCCCAAGATAATCCAAGGACACCAAAAAGTCAAAGCTTGGGGATGCCCCGGAAGGCATCCCCTCTTTCGTCCACTTCCATCGGTAATTTACTTGGAGCTATATTTTTATTCACCAACATGATATGTGTTTTGCTTGGAGCGTCTTGTATTATTTGTGTCTTTGCTTGTTAGTCTACCACAATCATCCTTGCTGTACACATCTTTTGAGAGAGCCATACATGAATTGGAATTTGTTAGAATACTCTATGTGCTTCACTTATATCTTTTGAGCGTGATAATTTTTGCTCTAGTACTTCACTTAGATCTTTTAGAGCACGGTGGTGGATTTGTTTTAAAGAAACTATTGATCTCTCATGCTTCACTTAGATTATTTTGAGAGTCATTAATAGCATGGTAATTTTCTTAATGTTAGTATACTTGGTGTTGAAGATATGTGAAACTTTCTTTTGAGTGAATTGAATACTAAGATAAGTTTGATGCTTGATAATTTTTTTGAGATATGGAGGTGATAATATCAAAGTCGTGCTAGTTGGGTGATTATGAATTTGCGAAATACTTGTGTTGAAGTTTGCAAGTCCCATAGCATGCACGTATGGTTAAAATTGTGTAACAAATTTGAAACATGAAGTGTACCTGGCTTGTGCATCCTTATGAGTGGCGGTCGGGGACGAGCGATGGTCTTTTCCTACCAATCTATCCCCTAGGAGCATGAGCGTAGTACTTGAGTTTTTGATGACTTCTAAATTTTTGCAATAAGTATATGAGTTCTTTTGACTAATGTTGAGTCCATGGATTATACGCACTCTCACCTTTCCGCCTTTGCTAGCCTCTTCGGTACCGTGCATTGCCCTTTCTCACCTTGAGAGTTGGCGCAAACTTCGCCGGTGCATCCAAACCCCGTGATAAGATATAATCTATCACACATAAACCTCCTTATATCTTCCTCAAAACAGCTACCATACCTACCTATCATGGCATTTCCATAGCCATTCCGAGATATATTGTCATGCAACTTCCACCATCATCATCATGACATACATTACTATTGTCATATTGCCATTGCATGATCTTGTAGTTGACATCGTATTTGTGGCAAAGCCACCATGCATTATTTCTATACATGTCACTCTTGATTCATTGCACCATCCCGGTACACCGCCGGAGGCATTCATATAGACTCATATCTTGTTCTAAGTTTCGAGTTGTAATCCTTATGTTGTAATCAATAGAAGTGTGATGATCATCATTATTAGAGCATTGCCCAAATAAAAAAAGAGAGAAATGACAAAAGGAAAAAGAAAGAAAGGCCCAAAAAATAAAATAAAAAATAAAAAAGGGCAATGCTGCTATCTCTTTTTCCACACTTGTGCTTCAAAGCAGCACCTTGTTCTTCATGTAGTGAGTCTCATATATTGTGCTTCAAAGTAGCACCTTGTTCATCATATAGTGAGTCTCATAAGTTGTCTTTTTATACTAGTAGGAATTTTTCATTATAGAACTTGGCCTGTATATTCCTACGATGGGCTTCCTCAAATGCCCTAGGTCTTCGTGAGCAAGCGAGTTGGATGCACACACACTAGTTTTCTTTTGTTGAGCATTCATAGCTCTAGTGCATCCGTTGCATGGCAATCCCTACTCCTCATGTTGACATCAATTGATGGGCATCTCCATAGCCCGTTGATTAGCCTTGTCAATGTGAGACTTTCTCTTTTTTTGTCTTCTCCACACAATCCCCATCATCATATTCTATTCCACCCATAGTGCTATATCCATGGCTCACGCTCATGTATTACGTGAAGGTTGAAAAAGTTTGAGATTATTTAAGTATGAAACAATTGCTTGGCTTGTCATCGGGGGTATAGAAGTTGGGAACATCTTTGTGTGATGAAAATGAAGCATAGCCTAACTATATGATTTTGTAGGGATGAACTTTCTTTTGCCATGTTATTTTGAGAAGACATGATTGCTTTGATTAGTATGCTTGAAGTATTATTATTTTTGTGTCAATATGAACTTTTGTCTTGAATCTTTTGGATCTGAATATTCATATCACAATTAAGAAGATTTACATTGAAATTATGCCAAAGTATCACTCCGCATAAAAATTCTTTTTTTACCATTTACCTACTCGAGGACGAGCAGGAATTAAGCTTGGGGATGCCTGATACGTCTCCAACATATCTATAATTTTTGATTGCTCCATGCTACTTTATCTACTGTTTTGGACTATATTGGGCTTTATTTTCCACTTTTATATTACTTTTGGGACTAACCTACTAACCGGAGGCCCAGCCCAGAATTGCTGTTTTTTTTTGCCTTTTTCAGTATGTCGAAGAAACAAAATCTCAAACGGAGTCCAAACGGAATGAAACCTTCGGGATCGTGATTTTCCAACTGAACGTGATCCAGGAGACTTGGACTCTACTCCAAGCAGTTCCCGAGGCGGTCACGAGGGTGGAGGGCGCCGCCCTGGGTGCGCCCCTACCTCGTGGGCCCCTTGGATCTGCACCGACGTACTCCTTCCTCCTATATATACCTATGTATCCACGAACGATCAGAACAGGAGCCAAAAACCTAATTCCACCGCCGCAACCTTCTGTATCCACGAGATCCCATCTTGGGGCCTGTTCTGAAGCTCCACCGGAGAGGGCATCCACCATGGAGGGCTTCTACATCATCACCATAGCCCCTCCGATGAAGTGTGAGTAGTTTACTTCAGACCTTCGGGTCCATAGCTAGTAGCTAGATGGCTTCTTCTCTCTTTTTGGATCTCAATACAATGTTCTCCCCCTCTCTTGTGGAGATCTATTTGATGTAATCTTCTTTTTGCGGTGTGTTTGTTGAGACCGATGAATTGTGGGTTTATGATCCAGTATTATCTATGGAAAATATTTGATTCTTCTTTGAATTCTTTTATGTATGATTGAGTTATCTTTGCATGTCTCTTCGAATTATCCTTTTGGTTTGGCCAACTAGATTGATAGTTCTTGCAATGGGAGAAGTGCTTAGCTTTGGGTTCAATCTTGCGGTGTCCTTACCCAGTGACAGAAGGGGCAGCGAGGCACGTATTATATTGTTGCCATCGAGGATAACAAGATGGTTTTTTTATCATATTGCATGAATTTATCCCTCTACATCATGTCATCTTGCTTACGGTGTTACTCTGTTTTTAACTTAATACTCTAGATGCATGCTGGATAGCGGTCGATGAGTGGAGTAATAGTAGTAGTTGGAGAATCGTTTCGATCTACTTGTTTTGGACGTGATGCCTATATACATGATCATTGCCTAGATATACTCATAACTATGCTCAATTCTGTCAATTGCTCAACAGTAATTTGTTCACCCACCGTAGAATATCTATGCTCTTGAGAGAAGCCACTAGTGAAACCTATGGCCCCCGGGTTTATTCTCATCATATCAATCTATATCACTTTATTTACTTGCTTTGTTTCTTTGCCTTTACTTTTTACTTTGCATCTATCTATCAAAAATACCAAAAATATTATCTCTATCAGATCTCACTCTCGTAAGTGACCGTGAAGGGATTGACAACCCCTAAGCGTTGGTTGCGAGTTGCTATCGTTTTGTGTAGGTACGAGGGACTTGTGCGTGGTCTCCTACTGGATTGATAACTTGGTTCTCAAAAACTGAGGGAAATACTTACGCTACTTTGCTGCATCATCCTCTCCTCTTCGAGGAAATCCAACGCAGTGCTCAAGAGGTAGCACCTACGGGTCCATAGCTAGTAGCTAGATGGCTTCTTCTCTCTCTTTGATTCTCAATACCATGTTCTCCTCGATGTTCTTGGAGATCTATTCGATGTAATATTCTTTTGCGGTGTGTTTGTTGAGATCCGATGAATTGTGGATTATGACCAGGTTATCTATTATTGGGTTCTTCTCTGAATTCTTATATGCATGATTTGATATCTTTGCAAGTCTCTTCAAGTTATCAGTTTAGTTTGGCCTACTAGATTGATCTTTCTTATAATGGGAGAAGTGCTTAGCTTTGGGTTCAATCTTGCAGTGTCCTTTCCCAGTGACAGTAGGGGCAGCAAGGCATGCATTGTATTGTTGCCATCGAGGATAAAAAAGATGGGGTTTTCATCATATTGCTTGAGTTAATTGCTATACATCATGTCATCTTACTTAATGCGTTACTCTGTTCTTTATGAACTTAATACTCTAGATGTAGGCAGTCGATGTGTGAAGTAATAGTAGTAGATGTAGAATCATTTCGGTCTACTTGACACGGACGTGATGCCTATGTTCATGATCATTGCCTTAGATATCGTCATAACTTTGTACTTTTCTATCAATTGGTCGGCAGTAATTTGTTCACCCACCGTAATATTTGCTATCTTGAGAGAAGACACTAGTGAAACCTGTTTCCCCCGGGTCTCTTTTCCGTTATATTGAATCTCTTTTATATCTTATTAGTTTCCGATATACTATTTTGCAATCTTTTACGTTCCGATCTATAAACCAAAAATACAAAAAATATTCACTTTACCATTTATCTATCTCTATCAAATCTCACTTTTGCATGTGACCGTGAAGGGATTGACAACCCCTTTATCGCGTTGGGTGCAAGTTGTTGATTGTTTGTGCAGGTATTCAGTGACTTGTGCGTTGTCTCCTACTGGATTGATACCTTGGTTCTCAAACTGAGGGAAATACTTACGCTACTTTGCTGCATCACCCTTTCCTCTTCAAAGGAAAAACCAACGCAAGCTCAAGAGGTAGCAAGAAGGATTCCTGGTGCCATTGCCGGGGAGATCTACGTCAAGTCAAGCCATATACCCATCATAAACTCTTCTCTCTTGCATTACATTATTCGCCATTCACCTCTTGTTTTCCTCTCCCCCACTTCTAAAACGATTTTCCAAAACCTTTGTGTTGGTGATATAACTACTGAGTGTAAACCGCCCAGGAGGGGCCGGTTTACGCTCATCCGTATTGAATCCCATGAAGATAAGGAATATGGCGCTCTACCATTGAAGCTTAGAGGCCCAGGGCCCAAAGGCAGTTTAGAGCCCATAAACGTAAACCGGTATGAGATATGTAAACTTGTGTTGTAAGTTAGGGAAGGTAGAAACCGAGCCGGACACGTGTATGAGCCGGCCTCGGTATTCTGTAAACCGCCGGGCATCAACCTGTGTATATAAAGGGACGACCCGGTGGCGGTTCAGTGACAGGAAAACAATAGCTTGAGAGAGAGGTAAAGCGGATTCGCTCCCTGCTCATCGAGACCCCATCAATTCCACCACAACTGGATCGTAGGCTTTTACCTTCACCGCAAGGGGCCGAACCAGTATAAACTCCCCGTGTCCTTTGTCCGGTTTAACCCCTTTTTGCTAACCTTGTTGCGATGGCTCCACGACCAAGTCCTCTTGCTAGGACATCTGACATGTTAATTCCACGACAGTTGGCACCCACCATGGGGCTATCGCACGATGGTTTCGAGTTCTTAAAGAGCAACTTTGAAGGACTCAAGGGATACACGGTTGGCCGGATGACCAAGAGTCGTCGCGGCAAGCTTTACATCGACGACGCAGGCTGGGGCCCCGAGGTCGGCTCAATTGAGTTCGGTTACCGGGTCCCCTTTGGCGGAATTCACGTTTTCATCGGCAAGATCGGCGAACCAGGCCCTGAGCCGGACACCTTCATCGACCTCGTCTAGACGGCTTAGCGCGCAAGTCCTGCCCGGGTTCAGCCTACCATGAAGCGTGCGTTCGTAGGATTCATCCATGGTGCAGGATCTGAACCGGTGTCCGACGGTGAGACGGCCATCTACTCAGATGGCGAATCATCCACTGGCAAAACCGAGTCACTGTACCAATTGCAAGACGGCCGGATTGGGGGCTGTTCCGATGGCGACAGTATTCCAGACCCCTTTGAACCGCTGAACCGAGTTGCAATCTTCATGGCCGGTACACAACCCACGTTGCAATCTTCATCTACAACAGCAATGATTTCTAGATCGGCAGCCGGGGCAGGAGGCCCTGCGCGCCGGCCGGCTCAAGTTCTTTCCAGTTGGTTGGATGCTTTGACGACATTGTTGACTACGGCAGTCACCCAGGAGACCCAGGATCAGCATAATGCGGAGGTTACAAAGCTAAGGGACCAGATAACTCAGGCCAAGGAGGACTTGGCGGCTGAGGAAGCTAGGATGACTGAAGAGCGGGCTGCTTTAGATGCCCAGACACAGCAGATCTAGGCACATAATTACCGGCTTATGTTGGATCAGAAAGCATCCAACGAAGTACTGAGGAGGAAGTACCGGTCTCGTCTGCCGCCGGTTTATGAAGGAATGAATCTCTTCAATATGCCAGGAGCCGGGCCAAGTAATCTGGCAGCAGTAAACCGGACCGAGGCACCTGGGACAGCGCTGGGTCAGCCACGGGTGACGGACCCGCCCCGACGAACAGATAACCCGCCATAGTACATACCAACGCCACTGGGTCATTTTTCTAGCCCTCTAGATAACATGATTGTTGCGACGTCTCGCTTGGCAGCTGTTCCAATGGAGGGCGAGTCACTGGCAGCGGTTGAAACACGAAGAGCCAGGGATCTTCTTCAAACCGCTGTGGTGCAACAACAGGCTTATTCCTACAGTCGAGACAGAATACATTCAACCCCTCGTCCGAGTAAGAGTTACGGCATGCACATTGACGAACCGGCTGTGTCAAGCAGTGCGCGGCACCGTGACACCCCTCGAGGGCCTATTCCAGCATGCGGCGGTATGAATGCTCAGGATGTGGTAAACAATGGTAGAGCATGACGAGAGGCAGAATTAGCAGCACAGTTGGCAGCGCAGTACGCGAATCAACCCGCTCCGGTTCAACCGACAGCATCAGTTGAACGAGGTTTGCCTTTCAGCTCCTGGGGAGTACCATGTCTCATCCCAGCTCTGCGTAATGTGCGGCTCCCCAAGGATTTCAAGGGTTTGCGTAAGGTGCCTAATTATACCGCCGATCAACCCCCCGAGGCGTGGGTTGAAAGTTATGAGATGCCAATGGAGATGCTGGATGTGGATGAAGCGGCGTGTGCAAAATGCTTCAACATGATGTTAGACGGAACGGCTCGCACCTGGCTAAAAAGCTTGCCTATTAACTCGATCAGTTCATGGGATGAGTTGAAGGCCCGGTTTATAGCAAACTTCAAATATACATGCAAACAACCCATGTCAATTGTGGATCTGGCTGCTTGTGTCCAAGGAGAGAACGAGTCAACAACTCATTGGGTGCGCCGGGTTTCAGAAATCCTGCATTCATCGGACCGCATCAAAGCTGATTCGGCGATTATAACATTGGAAGGCAATTGTCGGTTTAAGTCGCTAAAGATGAAGCTGGGATGGCTTAAGCGTCACTGCAATGACATGGGAACGCTCATGGCAGCTTTGGTTAAGTATGCCGATTCTGATAATACCAAGGATCCCGAGTCTGACAAAGAGAAGCCGGAGAAGGGAAAGAAGAATGCCGGCGTAAAAGGACAGCATAACCAGGCTGGCCATGTGAATTACAGTAAGCACAAGGCAGAAAATAATTCTGATTTTGTGGCTAACACCAATGTTCAAGGTAACAATCAGCGCCTTAAGGGTAAACCGCCCCCGCGGGGCGGCGGATCAGGGATGAATCTAGAGTGTTTGTTGAACCAGCCTTGCCCAAAGCACGGGATGCAAGAAAAACTGGCTACGCATTTATGGAAGGATTGTTCCATTATGCAAGAGTTCGAAAATTCAGACCTCTTCCGGTATGATCATGGACCGTCCGGCGGATCAGGACCCGGGTTTCACGGACCGGGTTATGGTGGAGGTAATTCCGGTTCAGGTTTTCAGGGTAACCAAGGTGGACAGGGCAATCAATGCAATTAGAGTAACCAAGATGGTTATAATCAGCAGGGGGGTCAGCAACAGCAGCAGTCGGGTTATCAGAGCAACCCGAAGCAGTTAAATGGTGGACAGTACCATGTCTTCACTACTAGTCTGTGCAAGCGCGATCAGAAGCTCCATAAAAGGGCAGTAAACTCTGTTGAACCGGCAGTGCCCCGTTATCTGTGCTGGTCTGAACAGCCTATTGTTTGGAGTCGGGAGGATCATCCGCCCCGGGTTGATAATCTTGGCCATCTAGCTTTGGTGGTGGCACCACAGGTTGGAGGTTATAAGTTCACCAAAGTGCTCATGGATGGAGGGAGCAGTATCAATATCTTGTATTATGAAACCTTCCAGCGTATGGGGTTAACAGATAAGGATCTTAAACCGTCAAACACCGTTTTTCACGGTGTGGTACCTGGCAAATCGGCTTACCCGGTCGGTAAGATAGCTCTGGAGGTGGTTTTTGGAGACGATCATGATTCAAGGTCCGAGACATTGACCTTTGAAGTGGTTAAAATCAGAAGTCCGTACCATGTCCTGCTTGGACGGCCAGTTTATGCTAAATTCATGGCAAGACCGTGTTATGTTTATCTGCAGCTCAAGATGCTGGGTTATAAGGGGACCATCACGGTTCATGGTAGCCGCAAGATTGCTCTGGAGTGCGAGGAAGGTGATGCGGCTTATGCTGAGTCGGTTTGTGCAACAGAGGAGTTGAAGTTCTATAAGTACACTGTTGATCCGGCAGATATGACTTCTCTAAAGAAGCCCACTACAGAGCATGATCCGTCTTTGAAATTTAAATCGGCTGATGAGACTAAATTGGTTGATTTTGTTCCTGGCGATTCATCCAAGCAGTTCAACATCAGCGTCAACTTGGATCCAAAATAGGAAAGCGCGCTCATCGAGTTCATCCGTGAGAACCGAGACATCTTTGCATGGAAACCATCTAACATGTTGGGTGTGCCGAGGGAACTCGCTGAGCACACTCTTAATATTGATCCGAAGTTCAAACCGGTCAAACAGTTTCTTCGCCGTTTTAATGAAGAGAGGCGCAAGGCCATTGGTGAAGAGGTAGCCCGGCTATTGGCGACATGGTTTATTGTGGAGGTGTTTCACCCTGAGTGGTTGGCTAATCCGGTGCTGGTACTTAAGAAAAACGGCACTTGGCGTATTTTTGTGGATTACACAGATTTGAACAAAGCTTGCCCAGCTGATCCCTTTGCTCTCCCTCGTATTGATCAAATCATTGATGCTACGGTGGGTTGTGAGTGTTTGAGTTTCCTGGATGCTTATTCGGGTTACCATCAGATCAAAATGGTAGTTAAGGACCAGGAGAATACAACTTTTATAACTCCTTTTGGAGCCTTCTGTTATGTATTTATGCCTTTTGGGCTCAAGAGTGCTCAGGCGACTTATCAACGGTGTGTGCAGAATTGCCTCCATAATTAGATTGGGCGTAATGTTCATGCTTATGTGGATGATATCATGGTGAAATCCCAGAAAGAATAGACACTCATAACTGATTTGAAGGAAACTTTTGATAACCCGAGGGTTTATAAAATGATGCTCAATCCGGCTAAGTGCGTTTTTGGTGTACCGGCTGGCAAGCTCTTGGGTTTTCTGGTGTCCAACAGGGGCATTGAGGCTAATCCGGAAAAGATCAAGGCTATCACATACGTGGCTAAACCGGCATGTATCAATGAAGTTCAAAGGCTGGCAGGTCGGATTGCAGCGCTTAGCCGGTTTATCAGCCGGTTGGGAGAGAAGGCAATCCCGCTTTATCAGATGATGAAGAAAACAGACAATTTTGTTTGGAGTGATGTTGCTGATGCGGCGTTTGAGGATTTGAAGAAGCAGTTGGCCGAGCCGCCCATCCTTGTTGCCCCCATTGATAAGGAACCATTGCTGTTATATGTTGCTGCTAATGCCCGAGCTGTCAGCGTGGCTATCATGGTGGACCGCAAGGAGGCTAGTAAGGAATATCTGGTTCAACGGCCGGTTTACTATATCAGTGAGGTGCTTATCTAGTCCAAACAGAGATACCCCCATTGGCAAAAACTGGTGTATGGAGTGTTTATGGCGAGCTGGAAGCTCAAGCAATACTTTCAAGGCCATCCCATCACTGTGGTCAGTTCTGCTCCATTGGGGGACATCATTCGAAACAAGGAGGCAACTGGCCGGGTTGCTAAGTGGGCTATTGAGCTTGGGCCTCACGGATTGAAATACATGCCTCACACTGCTATCAAGTCCCAAGCGCTCGTAGACTTCATCAACGACTGGACGGAGTTACAGGCACCGGAGGATAAACCGGATAACACATTGTCGGTGTCAAAACCGGTGGATCTCGGGTAAGGGGTCCCGAACTGTGCGTCTAGGCGGATGGTAACAGGAGACAAGGGACACAATGTTTTTACCCAGGTTTGGGCCCTCTCGGTGGAGGTAAAACCCTACTCCTTCTTGATTAATATTGATGATATGGGTAGTACAAGAGTAGATCTACCACGTGATCAAGGAGGCTAAACCCTAGAAGCTAGCCTATGGTATGATTGTTGTTCGTCCTACAGACTAAAACCCTCTGGTTTATATAGACACCGGAGAGGGCTAGGGTTACACAGAGTCGGTTACAATGGTAGGAGATCTACATATCCGTATCGCCAAGCTTGCCTTCCACGCCAAGGAAAGTCCCATCCGGACACGGGACGAAGTCTTCAATCTTGTATCTTCATTGTCTTGGAGTCCAGCCAAAGATGATAGTTCGGCTATCCGGACACCCCCTAGTCCAGGACTCCCTCAGTAGCCCCTAAACCAGGCTTCAATGACAACGAGTCCGGCGCGCATATTGTCTTCGGCATTGCAAGGCGGGTTCCTCCTCTGAATAATTCATAGAAGATTTTGAACGCCAGGATAGTGTCCGGCTCTGCAAAATAAGTTCCACATACCATCGTAGAGAGAATAATATTTACACAAGTTCAATCTGCTGACGTATTTCGTGGCATGACGTCACACCACAGCCAAGCCTTTATTCGAATTGTTTTTATTGTTCCACCTCAGCGCGTTTAGCGAAGCGGTTTCCTTGGCACGTCTTGTCAAAGCAGAGATCGTGTCCCCTTATTCCGGGATTCTCATCAATACGGACGTGGGTAACCCAACTGTGCCATTGATTACGGCGCTTGGGAGATAAGCGAGTTTTACCAGGCTGGTGGGGACGGATAGTTTCATCCGCCCATATATAAGGTGATAAGGATCCACCTTTTTACCTACGCCTTCTTCCTCCTTTGCTTATCCATTTCCGCACACTCGAGCTCCAACGCCCAAGCCCGCACATCTCACCTCAACCTTCCCCAATCATGTCCGGAGCGGGAGGCAAGTGGATGGCCTCCTCCATCACGGAGGGGCATATCAAAAAGCTGCGGAAGGCCGGATACCTGCACAACGATATTGCGCACCGGCTTCCAGACGAGGGGCAGCTCGTCCCCACCCCCAGGCCCCATGAGAGAGTGGTGTTCCTTCCCCATTTCCTCCGCGGACTGGGCTTCCCACTCCACCCATCTGCCCGGGGACTCATGTTCTACTACGGCCTGGATTTCCATGATCTGGCCCCAAATTTCATCCTCAACATCTCAGCGTTTATCATTGTGTGCGAGGCCTTCCTTCGCATCAAGCCCCACTTCGGCTTACGGCTGAAGACCTTCAATGTCAAGCCGAAGGTAGTGGGCGGCCAGCAGGGGGAGTGCGGAGGCGCCATGGTGGGCAAGATGCCCAACGTCACATGGCTCGAGGGCTCCTTCGTGGAAACCAACAAAGGGTGGCAATCGGGGTGGTTCTACATCACCGAGCCGCGTGACCCTGAATGGGCAGCGGCCCCCGAATTCAGATCTGGCATCCCCACGCGGCTCACTTTCTAGAAAAAGAAGGGCCTGACATGGGGGTGATTTAGAGGAGCTAACCGGACTCCAAACCTGCATCCAAGACCTTGTGAACAAGAAGACCAAGCTCGTCAACGTGGTCCAGGTCATGCTCGTCCGCCGGATCCTCCCATGCCAACAACGGGCCTTCAACTTGTGGGAGTTTGATCCGGCACAGCACCAGACCTTGAGCAGGCTCTTCGACACTACGTACAAAGACGCCTGGAGGGTGCTGTTCAAGGACGCCGAAGCTCCCGCATCCGCTACCGAGGATCGCGGATTCAGCTCGTAGCGTCAAGCCGGCGAGGTAAGCTATTTTACCCTTTACGGGACACTTGTTTCCCATAGTTTGACTCTATGCAGGATCTAAACTCCCTTTACCTTTGACAGGCTTGGCAGAAGAAGTTCGGGCAGGTTAACTGTCCGGCTCCCTTGCCAGAAGACCTAGCGGATGCCCGATCAACGTGACTGCTGGCTCCGGCGCCTTACGTGGTGCCGGAGAAGAAGGCCAAGAAGAACGCCACGGGAACTCGGAGGAGTTCCCGGCACCAGGTGTTATCGGACTCATCGTCCGATGACTCCAAGGCGGACTCCTCCCGCGAAGACGAGGAGGAGAAGAAAGAGGCCTCTCCCCCAGCGGGGGGGGGGGAGAAGAAAAGGAAGGCTTCCCCTGTTGGGGAACGTAGTAATTTCAAAAAAATTCCTACGCACACGCAAGATCATGGTGATGCATAGCAACGAGAGGGAGAGTGTTGTCTACGTACCCTCGTGGACCCGGCGAAGCGATCTGGCGTAGAGGAAGTAGTCGACGTTCTCCTCGCGATCCGACCGATCCCGGCGCCGTTACTCCGGCGCCCCGAGTTCTTGACACACGTACAGCTCGATGGCGTCCCTCGTACTCGATCCAGCCGAGTGTCGAGGAGAGTTCGTCGGCAAGACGACGGCGTGGTGGCGATCTTGATGTTTCACGGCGCGGGCTTCGCCTAAGCTTCGACGGTATGACCGAGGTGGAATATGGTGGAGGGGCACCGCACGGCTAAGGAACGATCCGTAGATCAATACTTGTGTGTCCTAGGGTGCCCCCTGCCCCGTATATAAAGGAGCAAGGGGAGGGGCCGGCCGGCCAAGGGAGGCGCCAGGAGTCCTACTCCCTCTGGGAGTAGGATTCCCCTCAATCCTAGTTGGAATAGGATTCACCGGAGGGGAAAGAGAGAGAGGGGTCGGCCCCTTTCCTAGTCCTAGTAGGACTAGGGAAGGGGGGCGCCTTGCCACCTAGGGCTGGCCCTTTCTCCTTTCCACCAAGGCCCACTATGGCCCATTTAGTTCCCGGGGTTCCGTAACCTCCGGTACTCAGGTAAATTCTGTTTTCACCCGAACCATTCCGAACTCCAAATATAGGCTTCCAATATATCAATCTTTATGTCTCGACCATTTCGAGACTCCTCGTCATGTCCGTGATCACATCCGGGACTCGAACTTCTTGGTACATCAAAATACATAAACTCATAATAACCATCATCGAAACCTTAAGCGTGCGGACCCTACGGTTTGAGAACAATGTAGACATGACCTAGAACTATTCTCGGTCAATAACCAATAGCGGGACCTGGATGCCCATATTGGTTCCTACATATTCTCTGAAGATCTTTATCGGTCGATCGCATAACAACATATCGTTGTTCCTTTGTCATCGGTATGTTACTTGCGAGAGATTCGATCGTTGGTATCAATACCTAGTTCAATCTCGTTACCGCAAGTCTCTTTACTCGTTCCGTAACACATCATCTTGCAACTAACTCATTAGTTGTAATGCTTGCAAGGATTAAGTGATGTGTATTACCGAGAGGGCCCAGAGATACCTCTCCGACAATCGGAGTGACAAAACCTAATCTCGAAATCGTCAACCCAACATCGCCTTTGGAGACACTGTAGTACTCCTTTATAATCACCCGATTACGTTGTGACATTTGGTAGCACCAAAGTGTTCCTCCGTAAACGGAGTTGCATAATCTCATAGTTACGGGAACATGTATATGTCATGGATAAAAGCGGTAGCAACATACTAAGCGATCGTGTGCTAAGCTAATGGAATGGGTCATGTCAATCGATCATTCTACTAATGATGTGACCTTGTTAATCAAATAACAACTCCTTGTTCATGGTCGGGAAACATAACCATCTTTGATTAACAAGCTAGTCTAGTAGAGGCATACTAGTGACATGTTGTTTTGTCTATGCATTCACACATGTATCATGTTTCCGGTTAATACAATTCTAGCATGAATGATAAACATTTTATCATGAAATAAGGAAATAAATAATAACTTTATTATTGCCTCTAGGGCATATTTCCTTGATCTCCCACTTGCACTAGAGTCAATAATCTAGATTACATAGTAATGATTCTAACACCCATGGAGTCTTGGTGCTGATCATGTTTTGCTCGTGGAAGAGGCTTAGTCAACGGGTGCGCAACATTCAGATCCGATGTATCTTGCAAATCTCTATGTCTCCCACGGACTAAGTCCCGATGGAATTGAAGCGTCTCTTGATGTGCTTGGTCCTTTTGTGAAATCTGGATTCCTTCGCTAAGGCAATTGCTCGATATTGTCACGAAGATTTTCATTGGACCCGATGCACTAGGTATGACACCTAGATGGGATATGAACTCCTTCATCCGACTCCTTCATTAGCTGCTTCGAAGCTGCTATGTACTCCGCTTCACATGTAGATCCCGCTGACGCTTTGTTTGGAACTGCACCAACCGACAGCTCCTCCGTTTAGTGTAAATCGTATCCGGTCTGCGATTTAGAATCGTCCGGATCGATGTCAAAGCTTGCATCAACGTAACCGTTCGATGAGCTCTTTGTCACCTCCATATCTGAAACATATCCTTAGTCCTTTTCGTATTTCAGGATGTTCTTGACCGCTGTCCATGATCCACTCTGGATTACTTTGGTACCTCCTGCTAAACTTATAGCAAGGCACACATCAGTCTGGTACACAGCATTGCATACATGATAGAGCCTATGGTGAAGCATAGGAACATCTTTCATTTTCTCTCTATCTTCTGCGTTGGTCGGGCATTGAGTCTTACTCAACTTCACACCTTGTAACACGTGCAAGAACCCTTTCTTTGCTTGATCCATTTTGAACTTCTTCAAAATTTTGTCAAGGTATGTGCTTTGTGAAAGTCCAATTAAGCGTCTTGATCTATCTCTATAGATCTTAATGCCTAATATGTAAGCAGCTTCACCGAGGTCTTTCATTGAAAAACTCTTATTCAAGTATCCCTTTATGCTATCCAGAATTCTATATCATTTCCGATTAGCAATATGTCATCTACATATAATATCGAAAATGCTACTGAGCTCCCACTCACTTTCTTGTAAATCTGAGGCTTCTCCAAAAGTCTCAGATGAACCCAAATGCTTTGATCACACTATCAAAGCGTTTATTCCAACTCGAGATGCTTGCACCAGTCCATAGATGGATCGCTGGAGCTTGCACACTTTGTTAGCTCCTTTGGATCGATAAAACCTTCGGTTGCATCATATACAACTCTTCTTCCGAAATCCATTCAGGAATGCGGTCTTTACATCCATTTGCCAAATTTCATAATCATAAAATGCGGCAATCGCTAACATGATTCGGACGGACTTAAGCATCGCTTCTGGTGAGAAGGTCTCATCGTAGTCAATCCCTTGAACTTGCGAAAACCTTTTGCGACAAGTCGAGCTTTATAAACGATAACATTACCGTCGGCGTCGGTCTTCTTCTTGAAGATCCACTTGTTTTCTATTGCTTGCCTACCCTCGGAAGTCAACCAAAGTCCATACTTTGTTTTCATACATGGATCCCATCTCAGATTTCATGGCTTCAAGCCATTTTGCGAATCTGGGCTCACCATCGCTTCTTCATAGTTCGTAGGTTCATCATGATCTAGTAGCATGACTTCCGAACAGGATTACCGTACCACTCAGTGCGGATCTTACTCTGGTTGATCTACGAGGTTCTGCAGTAACTTGATCTGAAGTTTCATGATCAACATCATCAACTTCCTCACTACTTGGTGTAGATGTCTCAGAAACTGGTTTCTGCGACGAACCACTTTCAAGTAAGGGAGAAGGTACTATTACCTCATCAAGTTCTACTTTCCTCCCACTCACTTCTTTCGAGAGAAACTCCTTCTCTAGAAAGGATCCATTCTTAGCAACGAATGTCTTGCCTTCGGATCTGTGATAGAAGGTGTACCCAACTGTCTCTTTTGGGTATCCTATGAAGACACATTTCTCCTATTTGGGTTCGAGCTTATCAGGTTGAAGCTTTTTCACATAAGCATCGCATCCCCAAACTTTAAGAAACGACAACTTTGGTTTCTTGCCAAACCACAGTTCATAAGTGTGATAAGCCTGGCTTATTAGGGATGATAGACTACTCATATCAATAAGGAATTCCTTCTTTTCCGGGAGCCCATTCAGACAGAACTCCAAAGTTAAGCGTGCTCATCTTGGAGTAGTTTCAGATGGGTGACCGGCCGAAGTTGCTCCGGGTGTGCAGTGAGGACAAAGTGCACGAAAAGACTAGTATTGATCTGTGAGGCCGCCTAGATCCCGCCAGAGTAATGACCACCGGCGGGTGTGTCCGGCGTTACAAGTTGGTATCGAGCCGACCCTCGCGGTTACACGGATGGTTGCGGACAGGTCTTGCGGTCATGTTGTTCATGACGTTTGTGACCCGTCGTGGCACACGGCATGGCACATGTACCGCATCGATGCACAGACGGTTGTGCCAAGAGGAACGTTCTGTGGCCCGACGAGGACGTCGGTTCCTCCGAGTGTGGGTGTATGTGATAAGCACGGCTTATTAGGGATGATAGACTACTCATATCAATAAGGAATTCCTTCTTTTCCGGAGCCCATTCGAATGAGAACTCCAAAGTTAAGCGTGCTCAGCTTGGAGTAGTTTCAGATGGGTGACCGACCGAAGTTGCTCCGGGTGTGCAGTGAGGACAAAGTGCACGAAAAAGACTAGTATTGATCTGTGAGGCCGTCTAGATCCCGCCAGAATGCGACCACCGGCGGGTGTGTGCAGGCGTTACAATAAGGTGTCGTCTCAGCGGTTTCGACGGTGTTCTATTCAGTGTGAATGCGGCCGTCTCTAGAGCATAACCCCAAAGCGATAGCGGTAAATCTGTAAGAGACATCATAGATCGCACCATATCTAGTAAAGTGCGATTCGACGTTCGGACACACCATTCTGTTGTGGTGTTCGGGTGGCGTGAGTTGCGAAACTATTCGCATTGTTTCAAATGTAGACCAAACTCGTAACTCAAATATTCACCTCCACGATCGGATCGTAGAAACTTAATTTTCTTATTACGATGATTTTCAACTTCACCTGAAATTCTTTGAACTTTTCAAATGTTTCAGACTTATGTTTCATTAAGTAGATATACCCATATCTCGCTTAAGTCATCTGTGAAGGTGAGAAAATAACGATATCCGCCACGAGCCTCAACATTCATCGGACCACATACATCTGTATGTATGATTTCCAACAAATCTGTTGCTCTCTCCATAGTACCGAGAAGCGGGGTTACGGTCATCTTGCCCATAAGGCACGGTTCGCAAGTGCCAAGTGATTCATAATCAAGTGACTCCAAAAGTCCATCGGTATGGAGTTTCTTCATCGCTTTACACCGATATGACCTAAGCGGCGATTGCCACAAATAAGTTGCACTATCATTATCAACTCTGCATCTTTTGGTTTCAACATTATGAATATGTGTATCACTACTATCGAGATTCATCAAAAATAGACCACTGCTCAAGGGTGCATGACCATAAAAGATATTACTCATATAAATAGAACAACCATTATTCTCTGATTTAAATGAATAACCGTCTCGCATCAAACAAGATAATGTTCATGCTCAATGCAGGCACTAAATAACAATTATTTAGGTCTAAAACTAATCCCGAAGGTAGATGTAGAGGTAGCGTGCCGACCGCGATCACATCGACTTTGGAACCATTTCCCACGCGCGATCGTCACCTCGTCCTTTGCGGTGTTAAGCAATCCGTAGTCCTGTTTGAGTTGCAAATATTAGCAATGTAACCAATATCAAATACCAGTGCTCTGCGAGCTCTAGTAAGGTACACATCAATAACATGTATATCACATATACCTTTGTTCACCTTGCCATCCTTCTTATCCGCCAAATACTTGGGCCAGTTCGCTTCCGGGACGATGCGCTTGCGGTAGAAGCACTTCGATTTCAGGCTTAGGTCCAGACTTGGGTTTCTTCTCTGAGCGAGCAACTTGCTTGCTGTTCTTCTTGAAGTTCCTTCTTCTTCCCTTTGCCTTTCTTCTTGAAACTGGTGGTCTTATTGACCATCAACACTTGATGCTCCTTCTTGATTTCTACCTCCATGACCTTTAGCATTGCGAAGAGCTCGGTATAGTCTTTACTAACCCTTGCATATTATAGTTCATCACGAAGCCTTTGTATCTTGGTGGTAGTGATTGAAGAATTCTGTCAATGACACAATCATCTGGAAGATTAACTCCCAATTGTGTCAAGTGATTGCGATACCAGACATTACGAGTATGTGCTCACTAACGAACTATTCTCCTCCATCTTGCAGCTATAGAACTTATTGGAGACTTCATATCTCTCAATCCGGGCATTACATTTGGAATATTAACTTCAACTCTGGAACATCTCATATGCTCCATGACGTTCAAAACGTCGTTGAAGTCCCGGTTCTAAGCCGTAAAGCATGGCACATGAACTATAGAGTAGTCATCAGCTTTGCTCGCGAGACGTTCTTAACGTCGTCGGTTGCGTAGCAGCGAGCTCGGCACCCAGCGGTGCATCCAGGCGTAACTTTTACAGGCAGCAATGAGGATAATCCTCGAGTTACGGACCCGATCCGTGTAATTTCTACCATCATCTTTCAACTTTGCTTTCTCAAGGAACGCATTAAAATTCAACGGAACAACAAAGACGAGCCATCTATCTACAATCAAACATAAACAAGCAAGATACTATCGGTACTAAGTTCATGATAAATTTAAGTTCAATTAATCATATTACTTAAGAACTCCCTCGAGAAAAACATCTCTCTAGTCATCTAAGTGATCACGTGATCCAAATCAACTAAACCATAACCGATCATCACGTGAAATGGAGTAGTTTTCAATGGTGAACATCTTATGTTGATCATATCTACTATATGATTCACGCTCGACCTTTCGGTCTCCGTGTTCCGAGGCCATATCTGCATATGCTAGGCTCGTCAAGTATAACCCAAGTATTCTGCGTGTGCAAAACTGGCTTGCACCCGTTGTAGATGGACGTAGAGCTTATCACACCCGATCATCACGTGGTGTGCAGGCACGACGAACTTTGGCAGCAGTGCATACTCGGGAGAACACTTCTTGATAATTTAGTGAGAGATCATCTTATAATGCTACCGTCGATCAAAGCAAGATAAGATGCATAAAGGATAAACATCACATGCAAATCAATATAAGTGATATGATATGGTCATCATCATCTTGTGCTTCGTGATCTTCATCTCCGCAGCACCGTCATGATCACCATCGTCACCGGTAGCGACACCTTGATCTCCATCGTAGCATCGTTGTCGTCTCGCCAATCTTATGCTTCTCGACTATCTCTACCGCTTAGTGATAAAGTAAAGCATTACGAGCGATTGCATTGCATACAATAAGCGACAACCATATGGCTCCAGCCGATTGCCGATAACCGGTTACAAAACATGATCATCTCATACAATAAAATATAGCATCACGTCTTGACCATATCACATCACAACATGCCCTGCAAAAACAAGTTAGGCGTCCTCTACTTTGTTGTTGCAAATTTTACGTGGCTGCTACGGGCTTAAGCAAGAACCAGTCTCACCTCGCATCAAAACCACAGCGATACTTCGTCAAATAGACTCGTTTTAACCTTCTCAAGGACCGGGCGTAGCCTTTCGGTTCAACTAAAGTGAGAGAGACATTCACCCACCAGTCACCTTTAAGCAACGAGTGCTCGTGGCGGTGAAACCAGTCTCGCGTAAGCGTCTGGCGTAATGTCGGTGCAGGCGCTTCATCTCACAATACCGCTGAACCAAAGTATGACATGCTGGTAGGTAGTATGACTTGTATCGCCCACAACTCACTTGTGTTCTACTCGTGCAAAACATCAAACCATAAAAACCTGGCTCGATACCATTGTTGGGGAACGTAGTAATTTCAAAAAATTCCTACGCACACGCAAGATCATGGTGATGCATAGCAACGAGAGGGAGAGTTGTCTACGTACCCTCGTGAACTGAAGCGAAGCGATCTGGCGTAGAGGAAGTAGTCGTCGTTCTCCTCGCGACCCGACCGATCCGGCGCCGTTACTCCGGCGCCCCGAGTTCTTGACACACGTACAGCTCGATGGCGTCCCTCGTACTCCGATCCATCCGAGTGTCGAGGAGAGTTCCGTCGACAAGACGACAGTGGTGGCGATCTTGATGTTTCACGGCGCGGGCTTCGCCTAAGCTTCATGACGGTATGACCGAGGTGGAATATGGTGGAGGGGGCACCGCACGGCTAAGGAACGATCCGTAGATCAATACTTGTGTGTCCTAGGGTGCCCCCTGCCTCGTATATAAAGGAGCAGGGGGAGGGGCGGCCGGCCAAGGAGACGCCGGAGTCCTACTCCTCTGGGAGTAGGATTCCCCTCAATCCTAGTTGGAATAGGATTCACCGAGGGGAAAGAGAGAGGGGGGGCCCCTTTCCTAGTCCTAGTAGGACTAGGGGAAGGGGGCGCGACCACCTAGGGCTGGCCCTTTCTCCTTTCCACCAAGGCCCACTATGGCCCATTTAGTTCCGGGGGTTCGGTAACCTCCGGTACTCGATAAATTCTGTTTTCACCCGAACCATTCGAACTCCAAATATAGGCTTCAATATATCAATCTTTATGTCTCGACCATTTGAGACTCCTCGTCATGTCCGTGATCACATCCGGGACTCGAACTTCTTGGTACATCAAAATACATAAACTCATAATAAGCATCATCGAAACCTTAAGCGTGCGGACCCTACGGTTCGAGAACAATGTAGACATGACCTAGAACTATTCTCGGTCAATAACCAATAGCGGGACCTGGATGCCCATATTGGTTCCTACATATTCTACGAAGATCTTTATCGGTCGACCGCATAACAACATCGTTGTTCCTTTGTCATCGGTATGTTACTTGCCCGAGATTCGATCGTTGGTATCAATACCTAGTTCAATCTCGTTCTGGCAAGTCTCTTTACTCGTTCCGTAACACATCATCTTGCAACTAACTCATTAGTTGTAATGCTTGCAAGGCTTAAGTGATGTGTATTACCGAGAGGGCCAGAGATACCTCTCCGACAATCGGAGTGACAAAACCTAATCTCGAAATCGTCAACCCAACATCCGCCTTTGGAGACACCTGTAGTACTCCTTTATAATCACCCGATTCGTTGTGACGTTTGGTAGCATCCAAAGTGTTCCTCCGTAAACAGGAGTTGCATAATCTCATAGTTACAAGAACATGTATATGTCATGGATAAAAGCGGTAGCAACATACTAAGCGATCGTGTGCTAAGCTAATGGAATGGGTCATGTCAATCAGATCATTCTACTAATGATGTGACCTTGTTAATCAAATAACAACTCCTTGTTCATGGTGGGAAACATAACCATCTTTGATTAACAAGCTAGTCTAGTAGAGTCATACTAGTGACATGTTGTTTTGTCTATGCATTCACACATGTATCATGTTTCCGGTTAATACAATTCTAGCATGAATGATAAACATTTATCATGAAATAAGGAAATAAATAATAACTTTATTATTGCCTCTAGGGCATATTTCCTTCATCCCCAACGGAGGAGGCCGAAGGGTCCAAGAAGGGAAGGACCCTTCCTCCGGATAGTTCCACCAACGCCACCGACGACGAAGAGGAGTGGCCCTCGAGGGTCAAGCCCCTGGCGAGATCATAAGTGTCCGGATTCCAGAATAACTCATGATTTTTCTTTCGTCGCATAGTGTCCTCTAACGCCGAATACCACCATGTAGCCCGCCCAAGGACGATCTCCCCGCTTCGTCGAGCGGCTCCTTGGATTCTTCGGATGTGAATAGTGCTTCACTTATGACCGCCTCCTCCCCCCGCGACGCAGACGACGCCGAGGTGGGGTCCCAGAAGGGGCCCAGCCAGGAGGAGGAGGCCCCGAAGGTGCCGCAGGGCAACCTCCCGGACTCCGCACCGGAACCTTTAGTGGTTCCGGAGTTCGGCCCCTTCGTTGGAAGGGTGAGACTACGACGCCAGTGACCTCCGTCCAACCGGAGGCACCGGATAATTTGCTGGAGGCGCTCAACGGCGCTTCCATCAATGAGGAGCACCGCACTGTCATGAGTGCGGTGATTCAGAAGGTTCAGTCTGCCAAGAGCGGGCTGACCAAAACTACACACCACCTTCTAACGAGCTTTGAGGTATGAGATTAAGATATGTAAAAATAGTACCGCATAGACAGTAGCCTGATGCTCGGTTTGGTGTTGGAAAGAAAAGCCGAACGAGGATCTAAAAGATATCTGTGGAGTCGACACAAATATGTCAATATGGGAATGCAGGTTGCCTGCTTGACCTCCGCCAGACCGATCATGCTGAGGTCGATGCTGTGAAGCGAGCCTCGGCGGTCCGAGAACGAGCTCGGCCGTGCCAAGCAGCTCGAGGACAAGGAAGGTAAGTAATACCTTACTAAAGTAATACCTTATAGAAAAGGATTTGGTTGCAAAAAAGACAGGGATAACGTGAGTATTGCAGGGGCCACGAACGAGGTGGTGACCCTGAAGGAAGCGGTATCCGAGGCCGAACGCAATGCAGCCGCGGAACGCACCGAGCGGGAGAAGCAGGAGGTGCGGGTGGCGGAGGTGCGGCAAGAGCTCCAGGCTCTCGTGGAAAAACACGAGAGTTTGGAGCGTGACTCGAGGACTCGAGAGTCCGAGCTCGCCTCGGCTCTTGAGAGTGCCAAAGCCGCTAAGGCCGAAGCCCAGAAGGCCCTCCAGGAAATTGAGGAGATAAAAAAGATAGCGGCGGATAAGGCATTCTTCATGCAAAGCAAGCATGTAAAAGTGAATTATCTGTTACTTACCCGGATTCGGAGCTCTCTAGGAGCGTTCGCAGATCTGCCCCGTAGTGTGTCCGATGCTGCCGCATTCTACCGGGCCGAGGAAGGGAGCTCGGCGGAGAAGGTATTCTGGTCTCGATATCTTGAGGCGGACATCCGTGCCCCCTGACGACGAGTTGAAGCAGCTGGTCGAGCTCCACAAGGTGGCCAAACAGGCCATGAAGGGCCTCATAGTTCGGTTGTGGCCCAAAGAAGCCATACCTGGGAGCTACTTTGGTCTAGTGCGGTGGCTGGTGGACGCCTGTCCATGGATTGAAGTCATCAAGCACTCCATCTGCATTGAAGGTGCCCGTCGGGCCCTTGCCCGCGCTAAAGTGCACTGGGGCAAGATGGACGCCGAGAAGCTTGTGACGGACGCACCACCACTGGGCAAGGAGTGTCGCACGCCCGAGATGTACTATAAGGGTGTCCTGAAGGGTGCCCGCCTTATAGCGGGTGAATGCTCCAAAGATATAATTTTTGAGTAGACTCGCATTTTGTTATCCTGTGCGCTGAAAACTTGTCCATATCGCTAAGCAACGCTTGTTAATTTAAAATATTACCTTCATGCGGCCATTTATCAAATTTGAGAGATGGCAAGTCGTTAACTTCAGCCCCATGCCACAGTCTTTGGGGTGTTCGGGATAAACTTGAGCGCTCCTTTTCCAATTTTTGGGTCCTTCGAGGGAGGCGCTCAACCCAACGAACGAGGCAACCGGGCTTATAATGCTTGAACACTCCCACTTAGCCATAGAATTCTATAATTTAAAATTTCGGCGAAGCCCCTAGTGTTTGGAAGGCCGAATTCGGGGCGCTATCCACGCCTGGGGCCGGACAAAGCTGGCTCCTCGCTCTAAGCGGCATAAGTCTTTAGGGACTCGAAAAAACCTCTCGAATAGCGACCGGCTCTCGCCCCATCATGACGGTTAGTTTTAGCTTTCTCCACTGAGGTGCTCAACCCAGCTCAACTGGGGCACAATCGAAGTGGTTCTCCCAGCGCTACCTTAGCTGATATAACGGAACGAAAGGTACCAAAACATGGGAGCCGGGAAAACCCAACTATTGACCCAAGACATGATTCGGAGCCGATGCATATAATGCTATAAGTTCGGGGTGCCGCACTTGTGAAGGTGTTCGGACTTATCACACCATACTTTGGGGAACTTAAGCCCCTGGTGTATTTGGCCGTACCAAAGCGTACGGGTGCAACATGTCATAAGTGAACATATATAGATAAAAAAAAGGAATGCAATGATAGGCAAAAAGTGATGCATTGTTTATTCAAAAAATATTGCAATGAAAGCAGAACGATACAAATAGTGTGATAAGCAAGGGATGGGACTATTTAACATGTCCCCCTCCAGGGGTAGGCTGTGGAATTGTATGTAAAACAGGTATAATGCTCGTAATGGAGACCACCTGGATACTCGACGTAGCTTTTCTGCTTCCCTAGCTATTGCATCGTGAGTTCGGCAAGTCTACTGCCGGACAGGGCTTCTGGAAAACAGAGTCCTGTGAGTAAGAAGAAAGAAAAAGAAGAATGACACAATTGGGAGCCCCTGGTGTGGTTGAGCCGCACTCTGGGCATGCAGTGGTCGTGCCCCTCCCCTGGGCCCATGGTATCTCCAGAGCGTAGTTATGTACGCGTAATCTCGGGTCTCGCGATTTCGCGAGGCTGGGGTTGAGCCGCAGTGCTCTGCGTTCTCGGGCGTGCGGATGGTCTTGTTGTAGGTTACTCGGTAGCGCTTGACGGTGTCCGCCGCTTAACAGCCGGACTCGAGAATTGCCTTAAGACGCTGCTTTTATTTCCGCCGCGAGAGAGCCGTGTGTGCTCCTCCGTTCGGAGAGAGCGTTGATGTTTCCGTTGACCGTAATGACTCCTCGAGGGCTGGCATCTTGAGCTTGAGGTATGCATAGTGCGGCATTGCATTGAATTTTACAAATCACGGTTCGTCCGGCGATGCATGATAGCCGCTGTGGAGCGGGACTATGTCGAAGATTAACTCCTCGCTTGGAAGTTATCCGAGGATCGAAGACCACTTCAAGTGTAATCGAGCTGCACAATTGGCCTCTACACCTGGTATGACGCCTTTAAAGGTCATTTTTGTGGGTTTAATCCTTGACGGGTCTATGCCCATCTTGCGCACTATATCCTGATAAAGCAGGTTCAGGCTGCTGCCACCGTCCATCAGGACTCTAGTGAGGTGAAGTCCGTCGACGATTGGGTCTAGAACCAATGCGGCGAATCCGCCATGGCGAATGCTAGTGGGGTGGTCCCTTCGATCAAAAGTGATCGGGCATGAGGACCACGAATTGAACTTTGGGGCGACTGGCTCCATCGCATATATGTCCCTAAGTGCACGCTTCCGCTCCCTTTTGGGTATGTGGGTTGCGTATATCATGTTCACCGTCCGCACTTGTGGGGGGAAACCCTTTTGTCCTCTATTGTTCGGCGGCCGGGTCTCCTCCTCGTCATCGCTATGCAGCCCCTTGTCATTATTTTTGGCAATTAACTTGCCTGCCTGCTTGAACACCCAACAATCCCTGTTGGTGTGATTGGCTGGCTTTTTGGGGGTGCCGTGTATCTGGCACAAGCGATCGAGTATTCGGTCCAAATTGGACGGGCCTGGAGTATTTCTTTTGATTGGCTTTTTCCGCTAACCGGGTTTAGAGCCTCTGAATCTGGCATTGACTGCCGTATCTTCGGTATTATCGCCGTTAATGCGGCGCTTGTGCTTATTGCGACGCGACCTGCCATTGCTGTCCTTGGTACCCGAACTACCAGAGTTTTTGGTCAGGTCATTACTGCGAGCTAGCCAGCTGTCCTCTCCCGCGTAGAAGCGGGTCATGAGTGATGTGAGGGCTGCCATGGATTTCGGCTTTTCCTGTCCTAGGTGCCGGGCAAGCCACTCGTCGCGGATGTTATGTTTGAAGGCTACAAGGTCCTCTGCATCCGGACAGTCGACGATTTGATTTTTCTTGGTTAAGAACCGTGTCCAGGATTGTCTGGCCGATTTGTCTGGCTGTTGAATTATGTGGCTTAGGTCATCGGCATCTGGAGGTCGCACATATGTGCCCTGGAAGTTATCAAGGATTGCGGCTTCCAGGTCTTCTCAACACCCAATTGATTTTGCTGGCAAGCTGTTGAGCCAATGCCGAGTTGGCCCTTTAAGCTTGAGTGGGAGGTATTTGATGGCATGTAGATCATCACCGCGGGCCATGTGGATGTGAAGGAGATAGTCCTCAATCCAAACCGCATGATCTGTTGTGCCGTCATATGATTCAATGTTTACGAGTTTGAAAACCTCAGGGATTTGATGATCCATTACCTTGTCTGTGAAGCATAGTGGGTGTGCGGCGCCTCTATATTGGGCTATATCGCGACGCAACTCAAACGAGCTTTGTCTAGTGTGTTCGGCCCAGCCGGAATTGCTGTATCCGGCGTGACGGTTATCGTCACGTATCGTGGGGCGCCCACACGATCCGGAGATCGATCTTGTTTGTCTTGCCTTATCCTCCAATATGTCTCGTAAGTCCAGCGCATTCCCCCGTGGCTTTGTACTTTTCGAGCGACGCTGGGGTGCGGCTTTAGTGGAGGGCCTAGAGGCCTCTCTGTCGCGGCCACGAGGTGGCCGGTCGGCCGTATTGTGCGCTGGTGATGTAGGTTTATGTGCTTCCTCCTATAATCGGGGTAGCAGCTTGCATTTGGGGTAGCTTTTCGAGGGGCATTCGAGTTCATACTCTTCGGCCGCAAGGACTTGATCCATCCGTCGGCTAGCAAGTCTTGGTCACTCTAAGCTGTTGCTGCTTTTCTTTAGGCTGCTTTCCGTGGCCATAAGCCTGCGTTTGAAAGCGTTCTTGTTCGACGGGATCCTCGTGCACGACAAATTAAATGCGTCGTCGAGGCTTGCCTCGTCTTCGGAGGGAGGCATATGATTGTCGTCCTCTACCTCTCTGTCGGCCGCTCTCTCATGAGGGCTGGTTTCTCCGTCCTCCTGTGCTGAATCTTCTTTGGAGGGTTGTCTTGACCTTTGTCCGGGGTGTTATTGTCTCCGGTGCCGGAATCTCCATTTTTGCTGTGGCGGGATTTAGAGTGGCGCCACTGACGCCGGCGCTTAGGCTGTTTCTTGGAGGGGTCATCCTCCGTTGTTCCATCAGCATTCCCATCCTTTGGGATGTCCACCATGTATATGTCGTATGACGAGGTGGCCTTCCAGTGCCCTGTAGGCGCTGGTTCTTGGTCGTCTCCGGCATCGTCGTCCATACCGTCGATGTCTTCGGAGTCGAAGTCTAGCATGTCAGTTAAGTCATCGAAAGTGGCTACGAAGTGGGTGTTGGGTGGGCTTTGAATTTCTTCGTCGTCTGCATCCCAACCGTCCTGACCATAATCCGGCCAGGGCTCTCCTGATAAAGAGAGACACTTTAGCGAATTCAGGATGTCGCCAAAAGGCGAGTGCTGAAAGATGTCTGCAGCGGTGAACTCCATGATCAGCGCCCAATCGGGTTCGATTGGCAGGGGCGCGGAAGGTTCGGGGTCCGGAGTGGAGTCCGGCACCTTGGAGTCACGAGCTTCACAAGGGACAGGGTTGGTATTCGGCTCTATCGCCGTAGAGATAGCAGCCCCCGAGGCAGTGTCCAGCCACCCATCCTCGATCGGCGCAATCGGCTCGAGCTAAGGGTCGGGCGGACTCTTGTGCGACCTCGAGGCCCTTGTCCGCAGCAGAGCTAAATCATGCCCATCGTGACGGTCTGGCGCTCGGGTTGTGGCTCGAATCCGTCGAAGATCAAGTCTCCGCGGATGTCGGTCGTATAGTTCAAACTTCCAAATCTGACCTGATGGCCAGGGGCGTAGCTTTCGATCTGCTCCAGATGGCCAAGCGAATTGGCCCGCAGTGCAAAGCCGTCGAATACAAAGATCTGTCCAGGGATAAAAGTCTCACCCTGGACCGCGTCGTTGTTGATGATCGAAGGAGCCATCGGCCCTATAGATGACGACACAGAGGAACTCTTAATGAAACTACCAATGTCTGTGTCAAAACCGGCGGATCTCGGGTAGGGGGTCCCGAACTGTGCGTCTAGGCGGATGGTAACAGGAGACAAGGGACACGATGTTTTTACCCAGGTTTGGGCCCTCTTAGTGGAGGTAAAACCCTACTCCTTCTTTTTTAATATTGATGATATGGGTAGTACAAGAGTAGATCTACCACGAGATCAAGGAGGCTAAACCCTAGAAGCTAGCCTATGGTATGATTGTTGTTCGTCCTACGGACTAAAACCCTCCGGTTTATATAGACACCGGAGAGGGCTAGGGTTACACAGAGTTGGTTACAATGGTAGGAGATCTACATATCCGCATCGCCAAGCTTGCCTTCCACGCCAAGGAAAGTCCCATCCGGACACGGGATGAAGTCTTCAATCTTGTATCTTCATAGTCTTGGAGTCCGGCCAAAGATGATAGTTCGGCTATCCGGACACCCCCTAGTCCAGGACTCCCTCACACATACTGGACTATTCACTTTGATGGATCTAGACAATTGGAAGGCTCGGGGCCTGGGGTTGTCCTTACTTCCCCTTGAGGTGACAAATTTTGTTATGTTCTCCAATTAATGTTTCCCTGTACTAACAATGCAGCCTTTTCTTCGCCCCTCTTCCGTTCATCTCTTTTCACTTTCCTTTTGTGTGCTTGTGTGTTGGTGTACCTGTTTGATTTGATGGCACAGCCAAAAAGTGTTGATCCTCACCTTAGGAGGTTGGAAGAGATTGAAAATAATGTTCGAAGCTTTATGTCTTTACAATTTGAGCATAATAATTTCTTTAGGAGCGAGCTTAAAGAACAAAAAGGTTTTTATAGAGTATATGAATAAAGAGCTCGATGATAGGTCTAAAGAATTTTATGGTTTGAAATCTCAGTTTGCTCATCTTGAAAACTTAGTAGGCCAAATTTCTGATAAACAAGCCACCTTAGTTAATAAGATGGCCGCTAAACCTAAGACTCTAAATAATAATGATGAAGATCTAAAAGTGATCAATGTGACTCTTATTAAATCTTTGTTTTCCAATATGAATCTTGATAAAGATGGACTAGAGATGAGTCAACTTTAGTTAAAAGACGTCCCAATGATTCAGAGTTTTTAGATCTAGATGCAAAAATTGATAAAAGTGGGATTGGAGAGGTCAAGAATTTAAGTAGCAATGAACCCACTCTTTTGGATTTCAAGGAATTTAATTATGATAATTGTTCTTTAATAGATTGTATTTCCTTGTTGCAACGTGTTAAATTCTCCTCATGCTTATAATCAAAACAAAGCTTTTACTAAACATATCGTTGATGCTATGATGCAATCTTTTGAAGAAAAGCTTGAATTAGAAGTTTCTATCCCTAGAAAACTTTATGATAGTGGGAATCTACTATTAAGATTAAGATTAAAGATTATAAATGCTATGCTTTTGTGTGATTTGGGTGCTAGTGTTTCCATGATTCCAAAAACTTTGTATGATGTGTTAGGTTTCCGTGAATTTGATGATTGTTCTTTAAATTTGCATCTTGTGGATTCCACTATTAAGAAACCTATGGGAAGGATTAATGATGTTATTATTGTTGCAAATAGGAATTATGTGCCCGTAGATTTCATTGTTCTTGATATAGATTGCAATCTGATATGAAAGAAGGAAACATTAGATTCCAATTTCCGTTAAGGAAAGGCATGGAACACTTTCCTAGGAAGAAAATTAAATTGTCATATGAATCTATTATGAGAGCCACTTATGGATTGCATACTGATGACCCACAAGTATAGGGGATCTATCGTAGTCCTTTTGATAAGTAAGAGTGTCGAACCCAACGACGAGCAGAAGGAAATGACAAGCGGTTTTCAGTAAGGTATTCTCTGCAAGCACTGAAATTGTAGGTAACAGATAGTTTTGTGATAAGATAATTCGTAAGGGGTATCAAGCAATAAAAGTAAATAAGGTGCAGCAAGGTGGCCCAATCCTTTTTGTAGCAAAGGACAAGCCTGGACAAATTCTTATAATGAGAAAAGCGCTCCCGAGGACACATGGGAATTATCATCAAGCTAGTTTTCATCACGCTCATATGATTCGCGTTCGTTACTTTGATAATTTGATATGTGGGTGGACCGGTGCTTGGGTGATGTCCTTTCTTGGACAAGCATCCCACTTATGATTAACCCCTATTGCAAGCATCCGCAACTACAAAAGAAGTATTAAGGTAAACCTAACCATAGCACGAAACAAGTGGATCCAAATCAGCCCCTTACGAAGCAATGCATAAACTAGGGTTTAAGCTTCTGTCACTCTAGCAACCCATCATCTACTTATTACTTCCCAATGCCTTCCTCTAGGCCCAAATAATGGTGACGTGTCATGTAGTCAACGTTCACATAACACCACTAGAGGAGAGACAACATACATCTCATCAAAATATCGAACGAATACCAAATTCACATGACTACTAATAGCAAGACTTCACCCATGTCCTCAGGAACAAACGTAACTATTCATAAAGCATATTCATGTTCATGATCAGAGGAGTATTAATATGCATTAAGGATCTGAACAAATGATCTTCCACCAGATAAACCAACTAGCATCAACTACAAGGAGTATTCAACACTACTAGCAACCCACGGGTACCAATCTGAGGTTTGGGTACAAAGATCGGATACAAGAGATGAACTAGGGTTTGAGAGGAGATGGTGCTGGTGAAATGTTGATGGAGATTGACCCCCTCCCGATGAGAGGATCGTTGGTGATGACGATGGTGATGATTTCCCCCTCTCGAAGGGAAGTTTCCCCGGCAGAACAGCTCCGCTGGAGCCCTAGATTGGTTCCGCCAAGGTTCCGCCTTGTGGCGGCGGAGTTTCGTCCCATAAGCTTGCTTATGATTTTTTTTTTCCAGGGTAAAAGACTTCATATAGTAGAAGATGGGCACCGGAGGGCCAGTAGGGGTCCACGAGGCAGGGGCGCACCTTGTAAGGGTGGGCGCACCCCCCACCCTCGTGGCCAGGGTGTGGGCCCCCTCTGGTACTTCTTTCGCTCAATAATTATCATTAGTTCCAAAAATGACTTTCGTGGAGTTTCAGGACTTTTGGAGCTGTGCAGAATAGGTTTCCAATATTTGCTCCTTTTCTAGCCCAGAATCCCAGCTGCCGGCATTCTCCCTCTTCATGTTAGACCTTGTAAAATAAGAGAGAATAACCATAAGTATTGTGACATAACATGTAATAAAAGCCTATAATGCAATAAATATTGATATAAAAGCATGATGCAAAATGGACGTATCAACTCCCCCAAGCTTAGACCTCGCTTGTCCTCAAGCGGAAGCCGATATCGAAAAATATGTCCACATGTTTAGAGATAGAGGTGTCGATAAAAATAAAATACGGACATGAGAGCATCATGATCATTCTTATAACAGTAACACACACACACACACACACACACACACACACACACACACACACACACACACACACACATATATATATATATATATTGTCATATGATTTCTTATGCTCAAGTAACAATCTATTCACAATGTCAAGTATGATTCAGAAACTTCATTGAGAACTAACAAATGATAATCTCAGTCATTGAAGCAATTGCAATTTATCATAACATCGGAAAGAGTCAAGAATAGAGCTTTTCAGCAAGTCCACATATTCATAGTCTTCCACAATTGCTAACACTCATGCAATATTTATGGTTCTGGAGTATTAATCGGACACAGAGAAAGATAGGGGCTTATTGTGTTGCCTCCCAACGTTTTACCTCAAGGGTAATGTCAACAATAATAGTCCATGCTAACTTACATCCAATTGGAGGTGCTTGCCAAAGGATAAAATAAAAGGGAAAGGTGAAGATCACCTTGACTCTTGCATAATGTAAAAGATAGGCCCTTCGCAGAGGGAAGCAGAGGTTGTCATGTGCTTTTAGGGTTGGATGCAAAAAATCTTAATGCAAAAGAATGTCACTTTATATTGCCACTTGTGATATGAACCTTTATTATATAGTCCGTCGCTTTTATTACTTCCATATCACATGATCGTATAAGGCTTATTTTCTCCGCACTAATAAGTCATACATATTTAGAGAGCAATTTTTATTGCTTGCAACATGACAACTTACTTGAAGGATCTTACTCAATCCATAGGTAGGTATGGTGGACTCTCGTGGCAAAACTGGGTTTAAGGATATTTGGAAGCACAAGTAGTATCTCTACTTGGTGCAAGGAATTTGGCTAGCATGAGGGGGAAAGGCAAGCTCAACATGTTTGAATGATCCATGACAATATACTTTAGCTGAGATGTGAGAAAACATAACCCATTACATTGTCTTCCTTGTCCAACATCAACTCTTTAGCATGTCATACTTTAATGAGTGCTCACAATCATAAAAGATGTCCAAGATAGTATATTTATATGTGAAAACCTATCTTTTTTTATTACTTCCTATTAATTGCAACAATCACCGAAACTATGTTTGCCAACTCTCAAAAACTTTTATGCCTCATACTCTTTATGTGTGAAGTCATTACTATCTACAAGATCAATATGAACTCTTTTTATTTCTTTTTATTCTTTTGTGCACTTAAGATCATGGCGAGATAGCAAAGCCCTTGACTCAACACTAATCTTTATTATATATAGCTCACGGACTCGATTACATAGAGGGATCACAAAGCAAAACTCAAAACTAAATCATACCAAAACTTTATTCTACTAGGTCAAGATATTACCAAAAGGATCGAACTAAGAAAAATGGTAAAGATAGGAGTGTGATGGTGATAAGATACCGGGGCACCTCCCCCAAGCTTGGCAGTTGCCAAGGGGAGTGCCCACACCCATATGATTATGTCCTCGGAGGTGGTGAAGAAGGAGTTGTTGATGATGTAGGTTTCTTCCTTAATTTGCGCTTGAGAATGGAATTTTGCTCCCGTAGATCATCGATCTCCTGCTCAAGGCTTAATATCCTTTTTCATAGTTGTTGTTTGTTTTCCTGCAAGAGACGAAAAGGGATAAACTCGATCTTGGGTTTCTTTGCCCTATCAGGGAGGCTTGAATTTTTAAACTCCACATGCATATCCTGTAAGGACCCCGACTCAATGCCACATCGATCTAGCATGTAACACCTCATATCACTTTGCGGCCTCACGCACGGTATCCCCACGGGTGTCGCCTTACCTTTTCCCGGACCGTTTATGCCTTTTGGCACACGATATGATAGTGCCGCTAGCATCCATATGATAAGGAGCCCGGCCGACATGGCTAGTCGTAAACCCAAAGTGGCACAAACTTACGAGGACAGCATCCATGACCCAAAGATCGAACGTGTTTGGTCGCCGAGTGAATCCAGTCTGTAGCATCGGGCTAACAGACTCGGTGAACCGGGCTGTAGCGGCTAACAGACTCGGTATTCATCACGTGACATTTCCCCAAAGGGACGTAACCACGAGAACGAAGAAGGACACATGCCGCCGTAATCATCACACTTTGGGGCGCAAATCATGGCTAGATTACTAGATGATCCCCTAAGACACCTAGGGTCATAATAATAATTCCAACGATATGTCGAGGCAATAGAGTACCTCAACTCACCGATTAGTGTGCTTAGTCCGCCTAAAAGGACATCGAGAACGGAGGAAGGGATTTGCAAATGCATCGATCGTTTAGAAACACAGGATGACTTCGAGACAACATAACGGCTGTAAATGCTCAAAAATTTGAGACATGCTACAAAAATGGTGGCATAGCCACTCGATCATCATAATATCAAGGTTCCAAGATCAACAGTTATCATATGGAAGTAGTAAAACTGAACTGAGATTTGAAACTAACAATTGTATAAGTCTATGGATTAGTAACACGTCATCCTGATAGATAGATAAGAAGGCCTAGTTCTTAATCCCATAGAGAAGAAGAGGGTGACTCAGATCAGAAGGACATAAGGTAAAGGAGTAAAAAGAGCCTTACGTTCCATCCCACAATCAATTCCCTTATATAACTAAAGCATTTCTAGACTCAACTTCGACCAGTTTGGCTTCGTAATCCTACAGGCAGTCAAGCTCTGATACCAAAGCTGTAAGGACCCCGACTCAATGCCACATCGATCTAGCATGTAACACCTCATATCACTTTGCGGCCTCACGCACGGTATCCCCACGGGTGTCGCCTTACCTTTTCCCGGGACCGTTTGCGCCTTTTGGCACACGTATATGATAGTGCCGCTAGCATCCATATGATAAGGAGCCCGGGCTGACATGGCTAGTCGTAAACCCAAAGTGGCACAAACTTACAGGGACAGCATCCATGACCCAAAGATCGAACGTGTCGGTCATCAACGAGTGAATCCAGCTGTAGCACTGGGCTAGAAGGACTCGGTGAACCGGGCTGTAGCGAGCTAACAGACTCCGGTATTCATCGCGTGACATTTCCCCAAAGGGATGCATACAGAACGAAGAAGGACACATGCCGGCCAGCCTAAGTGTTCCTGAGCAAAGAGCAAGCTACCGTGCTCGGTGGAAACACTAGGCGACATTTCCCGTAAGAGGGGCTACTAAGGATAAACAACTAGATAGTCGATCCCACACATACCAAGCATTTCAATAACATACACACAATATGCTCGATATGTGCAAATACAACATGGCATCACAACATGACTCTCGACTCAAGTATTTATTCAATAGGCTCCGAGGAGCGAGATATTACAAACATGGGTCTCATGACCCAACATTGAAAGCATACAAGTCAAAGCACACGCGG
Source organism: Aegilops speltoides (assembly GCA_021437245.1). NCBI lineage: Eukaryota > Viridiplantae > Streptophyta > Magnoliopsida > Poales > Poaceae > Aegilops > Aegilops speltoides. The sequence continues at coordinate 118,474,741 of CM038146.1, read as the reverse complement.
AAGCTTAACATGTCCGAGTACGACATCTACAAATGAAAAAGGCTTAGAAGCCCGACTATCTACCGAGATCTGCCGAGGGCTCAAGATCGTAGCTGAGGTAACAAGCTAAACGTCAAGTCCACGTGGAACTACTAGTGAGACCAAGTCTCTCTGCAAAAACATAAAATGGGCAAACGTGAGTACAAATGTACCCAAAGAAGACTTACATCGTAACTAACTACATATGCATCATTATCAACAAAGGGATTGTGGAGTTTGATCATGACAAGCCAGCTTGACCTGGTGGCTATCCTGAACTACGATTTGCAAGTAACTCTTTTGAGGTGGCGCACACGAGTCCACATATTCACCATATCAATACACCACTATGGATCCGCTCCGTCTCCTGCGAGAACGCCATCCATAGCACTCACACTTATCTTGCGTATTTTAGAGTATCCACTTTCACTTGTCTATGAACTGCACAAGGGTCCAAGTTTCCATATCCGAGGAATCCGCTATTCAATAGATAATGATAACCCCGCAGCGTGTACTTCTTCACACACGCTCTCGCCACTTATCGCCTGCACACGCCATGTATCTCGGCAACCTTCAAGCGGAAGCGGGGCGAGGAGTCGGCCACGACCTACCTAAACACTCAAGTCTCTCGTCCAGGTTTATCGCCTATTCGGGTTCCATCCGCAAGGAGATCCGGCCGGGGTGTCGCTCACGGCCCCAAACGATGTGAGCAGGGTTCCCAAGCCCACCTCGACGGGTGGATCTACGCTTGGTACACCGTGCCACGGTGCCTAGTCTGTCCCAAGCCCACCTGTACCGGGTGCCACTTGGTAGACTACTAGCACTACCTACAAACACCAGAAACTAGTTGCAACTCCTGGACAGAGAACAAGGGTGATTAAGAAGCCGAGAGGGGTCGAGTTACCGGAACCCAATGTGTGGTAGTAACTGGTCTTGGATCACAAACACAGAACTCAGTTCCTGAGGACGGCTGCAATGAGACAACCCACCATGTACTCCTACATGGCCTCTCACCGCTACCTTTACCAAATCGTGTTCACACATTTAGCTCTCAACAGTAGGACATGTCCACACACCTCCGATTCATTCCCGATGAATCAGACCTGACACAACTCTAAGCAATAGCAGGCATGACAAACAAGCATGAATGAGTAGGCACATCAGGGCTCAAACAACTCCTACTCATGCTAGTGGGTTTCATCTATTTACTGTGGAATGACAGGTCATGCAGAGGATAAAGGGTTCAACTACCGCAGCAAGTAACAGATATGTCGTTGTTGTCCTAATGCAGTAAAAGAGAGTAGGAGTGAGAGAGTGGGATTGTATCGGAATGAACAAGGGGGTTTTGCTTGCCTGGCACTTCTGAAGATAATATAGTTCTTCATCGGTGTCATCGAACACATCGTCGGTACACGCCTATCGAGAGGGGACAATTACCGGCAAACAAGGAAGAACACAATCAATGCAATGCGACAATATGATGCATGAATGTGACATGGCAATATGATGTGATTTGAGCTAATGCAACTAGCAACAAGGTTAAATGAAGTTGGTTTGAACCCTAAGTTCAAATCCAAATTCCATATGTGTTTATTTAAATGCCACTAACATGTTTTTAGTTATACAGCAGGTATAACTTAGTTTGTCATGCATGAAAATGGTACAAATGGATAGATTGCATTTTTCTGATAATTTTTCATATATAATTTGTTTGATTTGGAGCTATGGTTGAATTACTATGAATTTTAGAAGTTTTGACTATTTTCTGGAATTTCCTGTATAAGAATAATTCCAGTAAATGATTATTGCGTCAGCATGATGTCAGGGTGACGTCATCATTGACCAAAGTCAAATCTGCCTTGTGGGGCCGACCTGTCAGTGTAACAGTGCTAGTTATGTTACTATTTAATTCCTAACGAAAATAATTAGCTCGCGGGGCCCGCTGTCATTGACCCTGGGGGTTAATTAGCGGGGCTGTTAACAGCTAATGACGAGCCATGTCATCTAAACCGGCGACTAAATGCCGGCGGTAAGCAGACGCGGCGGCGCTCCTCGTCTGGCCAGCTCCGGCAACGAGAGGTTGCGCGGCTGGTGGCGTTCGAGAGCAGCTGCAGCGGCGCGTCGGGTGGTGGCCATGGCAAGTGCGGGGTGGGGCTGTGGCGTCGGCGGCGGAAGGAAGCGGGCGGCGGAGCTCGGCTCGAAGCGAAGCGCGGCGTTACAACGCACAAGGAGCAGGGCTGGGCGGCGAAGGGCACCGGAGGAGGCTCACTGCGCGCATCCAACGGTGGCGTGGGGATGCTGTGGACGGCGTAGCGGCGGCGGCGAGCATATGCGGACGGCGGCGCTCGGCCAAGTTGGGGAAGCTAGCTAGGGAAGGGGAACGACGGGGATTCCAGGGGGGAAATGGAGAGTGGCTCACGGGGACTAGCAGAGTCGACGACGAGGTCGGGGAAGTGCTGGAGCCCGCGAATCGACTGCGAGGTCACCGGCGGCCGGAGGTTGAAGATGAGGCCGGGGATGACGTTGCAGGGCTCCCGTGGTCGCATGCGTCAGTGTGTAGCTCCACGGCGTCGTGGTGGAGCTCCTCGCCCGTGCTGGTTGGGCGGGTGGTGGCCTATAGCCACGGCTCGGGCGACGGCATGCTCTCGGGCTCGCAGGAAGAGAGGGGAAGAGAGAGCCAGAGGAGGGGGAGCGGTCCAGAGGAGAGGGGAGAACGAGGGAAGGCTCTGGGTGTCTCCGTGGCGTCGCGAGGATGTCGGGGAGGCTGCCACCGCGAAGCAGGAGGTGGAGGCCTCCTCGTGTCGCTGCAGTCTTGGCCTCTGCCATCTTGGCAGAGGTTGAAGACAGCCGCCTCGCCACGGTGGGCTGGTCTGGTGCAAATGGGCCATTCTGAGTAAGTGGCCCGTGGGTGTTCTCTCTCTCTCTCTCTCCTTCTTTGTTAATTCTCTTTTTCTATTAATCTGTCTTGTTTGGGCTTTATTAAAAATACCAGAGCACTTCTAAAAATCCTAAAAATAACTGTGGGCACCTTCTGAAATATATGCAACAGCCCTCAACTATTTTCAGAATTATCAGAGCATTTAAAATATTTATAGAATTTAAATGCCCCAATTCAAATACAATATGAGTTAATTCAAAAAAATCCATAAATGGCCAAGAAATATGCTCATCATTTTTGCCAGAGGTTTTCACCTTTATCAAAAATCATGAACATTTCCAAAGGCATTTTGGGTTAATTGAAGATTATTTTAGGTTGAATCTATTTGATTTGATCTGGTGCTAGGGTTTGAACAATCCCTATTTCAGGTTTAAATGAAATTTATACATGATGCAGCAACCAAGCTAGTCCAAGTGCATGGCAAGGCTAGGGATGTGACAACTCACCCCCACTAAACAAGAATCTCGTCTCGAGATTCAAGACGTGAGGTAGGAAGTCAGAGGGAACACACAGCTGACACAATCTTCACGATCCAGGTTGCACTTCATAAGAACGTTGACACGATCACCATCTTTG